>JACXGI010005228.1:22111-48459 GCA_016801175.1 Esox masquinongy | reverse complement strand
GTTTTACATTGAGCACATCAGTGTTCAACTGGTTCTTATGAATGTCTATTCATATGATGGTTTGTGTGTGTCATTTGAAAACAAAATACCATTTTGAGAAGAAATAACATTGTTTTGAATGTAAAGTTTCATTTTGCAGGAGAATTGAGGGGTTTTGCCCATTGTGTGTGTGTGTTTTTTGATTTGTGTGTAGAGTTCTGAGAATATGAGGCATTCTTTCAGAAAATGTGTGTAAACAATCGAGAAAAACTGTAACACCACTTTAGGCAATCAGAGTTTGTCAAACCTGACTTTCCTTGATAACCCCGAGTTAAATCTGAGTAGGTTGAACACCCTTTGTAGTATACCCCTCTGAACTAAATAGGTAACACAGAACAAACACAGGTGTTTCAATTTCAGGTGACTGCGACCTGAGAGGAGAGTGGCATTCAGGGACACCGTGGCGTTGTCTATGGTCAGAACTGGAGATCGACCTCACAGATAGTGTCCTTGAATTTATAATGAATATAAGCACTCCATTATACACCATGTCCAGCAACATGAGGTACTGCTGGAGGCTCCCATGTAAATACTGTCACAATAAATCATCTAGAAATATAAGATTGGTTCCTGAATTAAAAACTCAATTTAAATGTCAGTTTCATTGCCAAGACTTCAATGTGCTGTTTAAAATGTAGCATTTAATTCAACTAGCAGCCCAGCGATTTCCCTATATTATGGTACACTCAATAAAATATCCAAATGACTGCACTTGTCTGCTTTGAACAAGAACACAAACTGTCTTTCTGGCCTTCAGCACAATATTCAGATGGAAGAGTTGTTTCTGAATGTCATTAAAAGTCAGTTACAAATCTTGAAAGGTCTTTTCAATGTTAGTGACAGAGGCAATAATTGCCTCTAACAGTCCTGTCATCAGCATGAAGGAATTGTACAGAAAATCCTTGAGCATTTACCAGGTTCTCAGTTAATCTGATTGGGTGGCATTTTCTTATAAGCTCGGTACAATTTTTTCTCAGTACCCTATATGACAGGCAGCCTCGAAGTTACCCTTTTTGGCATTGGCATCACACATTTTATTTGATCAGACAGTTTCTCTGTGAACCGTGTATTGTCACAACCCTTAACCCAATATTTCTTGACTGCTGCCCGTTTGTCACAGATGGTTTATGGAAGTCAGAGTACGCCATGTCAGTTTCCATTTTTCCCTGTCACATGTGTGAAGTTCATGAAGGATAGCTTGTTTAAAGTTCAGTTTGATTACTCATTTAGGAATTTGAGTATATCTTATGGACAATAATCAATTCAATCTTTTGTGAATTTATTGATTTCCAAGAACTGGTGCAGGTCATTAAAAAGAATAATGTCAGTAAGCGTTGATTTAGAGTTATCTTTTGGGTTTTATCTTCTAGCTGCCATTTATTAATTGGGTGAAATTCAGCGTATTATGTAGGTGGCAGATAACAAGTATTATGTAGAGTTTGGAGATAACAAGTCCCAGTTTAGATCCCAAAATAGAACTATTTCATTATTTCCTCGGCTCAGAATGGGAATATCCAGACTCAAACCAAGTAGATGCTGAATAGATAATGTCCAATCACGTATTCATACACAGCAGCTTATGGTCATATCTCTATCGCTAAGAACTTAAACTGCTTGGTTTTAGATAAACAAGTAATCTCTGTTGAAATATACCTTTAATGTACATGACTATGCCTGCTGGTTTGCTAGCTCTATCACACATGTACACATTATAACTTGCCAGACTAATATTTTGACTGAAGACATATTGGGTTTCAGACAAGATAAAAAATGTCAGGGTCCACAGTTTGGAGACACATTTTCACCCATGAGCATTTTGGGAACCAAGCTTCTGGCATTTATGTGCATAAATTCAATCTTCCTGAAGTTGTTTGGAGTTGGTCGTTTATTCTTAGCGATAGGGTCCATGTTTGGCTAAATGTTTCTTGACACCGAGAGCAATAGAGTAATAAAAACCTTGACTCACCTTTAAACTACTTTACACTTAAAATACTGTAAATACCCAAATGGATAATACCTTTGTAACAGGTTTAATGTAGCAGTTTCTTTTTTTTAACTCAAAAGTTTAAAAAAAGTAAGTACATTACTGTGACTGTTTTCAGCTAAAATTGGAGAAAGAAAATACAAATTGTTTTTTTTAACAAAGAGCAAGTTCTAAATCAAGAAAATGACCACATTTCCTTGTGGGAGTGTTCTGAGTGGGCAGGGGAAACAAAAAAGTAGCTCTTACTGGCAGAGAAGTTTTTGTATCTTTTTCTTGTGGGTATGTTAAGGGTCACTTAGGGCCTCATAATGATGTTTTTAAAGGTTGGAGTTGAGTTGGAAAAATGGGTCAACATGCATGAGGGCACGCACTCTCATCTGACGACCTCAATTAGCTTTGCAGACCGCCAAGCTGGAGTGCGATGAGTTCTGGAAATCTCTGCTGACATTGTGAATTCTCACCTTTTGGCAGTGGAATTAACATTTTGCAATTTTCATGTTTATTTCTTGTAATTCTGCGTATTCAAATCGTTGTAGTTTTCAAAGTCCTGAGACACAAAAAAAACTTCAACTAGTGTTAGTTATGCCAGCTTGAAGCTTAACTTTAACCAACAAATGTGATCAAAATGCCCCCGTGCTCGCCTCTTTACGCTAGCTTCCTTTTAAGGCTTGGTCTGATTTCAATGTTTTGCTGTTAACCCAAAAAGCATTACATGGATTTCCACTTCCTCTTTGAATTGGTCCTGCTGTACATATCTATACATCCGCTGCTGTCAGAAGACAACCTTATTCTTCCTAGAATTTCTGGAATGATCTGCGGATCCATTCCAGAGACCCAGAATCTGTCTTAACCTTTAAGTTTTATCTGAAAGCTCCTCTCTTCAGTAGGTTCTTTGATTGAACATAGTTTGGCACTTGGATGTGAAGGTTAATGACAAGGCACTGGACTGACTAACCCTCCTTGGCGTCTCTGCCTACCAGGTGCCCAACTAGCCCTGGGAAACAGTGCCTTTGACCCTATTAAGGGGGCTGGGTCACTCATTACATACGCTTTCCCATGCTATCCCTAAGAGGGTGAATTGCTTCATGACAGGCTTATACTCAACATGAGTGGGTTGAGTCACCAATGAATTTCGTATGGGTTTGCAACCCTTGGCTCTTGCGTGGTGGAGCAAACTCTGTGGGCTATACTGTATCTTGTCCCAGGGTACAAGTACAGTTGATGGTCTGTTAGTGCCCATTTGGCGGTCTGGGGCTATGCTTAGGAAAGTGGGTGGAGCTATTTCCTACCTGGTATGACAGTTTGTGCCGGAGCATGATGTAAAGATAGATTCACAACCTCCACGTAATATACAGTCAGGTCTGGAAATCTTTTGACACTGACACAATTTTCATAATTTTGGCTCTGTACGCCAACCACAATGGATTTGAAATGAAACAACCAAGATGCAGTTGAAGTGCAGACATTCAGCTGTAATTCAAGGGGTTGAACAAAAATATCATACGAAACGTTTAGGAATTGCAACCATTTTCATACACAGTCCCCTTATTTCAGGGGCTCAAATGTAATTGGACAAATTAACACAATCATAAATAAAATGTTAATGTTTTAATACTTTGTCAAGAATCATTTGCAGGCAATGACTGCTTGAAGTCTGGAATGCATGGACATCACCAAACGCTTGGTTTCCTCCTTTGTGATGCTTTGCCAGACCTTTACTGCAGCTGTCTTCAGTTGTTGTTTGCTCGTGGGTCTTTCTGCCTTAAGTTTTGTCTTCAGCAAGTGAAATGCATGCTCGATCGGGTTGAGATCAGGTGATTGAGTCAGCCATTGCAGAATATTCCACTTTGCCTTAAAAAACTCCCGGGTTGCTTTTGCAGTATGTTTTGGGTCATTGTCCATCTGTAAAGTGACGCGCCATCCAGTCAACTTCGCTGAATTTGGCTGAATCTGAGCAGACAATATATCCCAATACACTTCAGAATTCATCCGGCTGCTTCTGTCTTCTATCACATCGTCCATAAACACTAATGAACCAGTGCCATCGTGTTTTACAGAGGATTTGGTATGCTTCGGATCATGAGCCGTTCCAAGCCTTCTCAATACTTTTTTTCATCATTCTGGTACAGGTTGATCTTAGTTTCATCTGTCCAAATAATTCTGTTCCAGAACTGGGCTGGCTTTTTGAGATGTTTTTTGGCTATGTCTAATCTGGCCTTTCTAATCTTGAAGCTTATGAATGGTTTGCACCTTGTGGTGATCCCTCTGTACTTGCTCTCATGAAGTCTTCTCTCTATGATAGACTTGGATAATGATATGCCTACCTCCTGGAGAGTGTTCTTCACTTGGCTGGATGTTGTGAAGGGGTTTTTCTTTACCATGGAAAGGATCCTACGATCATCCACCGCTGTTAACGTCCATGGACGTCCAGGCCTATTTGTGTTGCAGAGCTCACCAGTGTGTTCTTTTTTTCCGAGAATGAACCAAACTGTTGATTTGGCCCCTCCTAATGTAGAGACTGTACTTTAAGCCTATAGTCATTATTTAACTGTAACTTGAATATATTTTGGTAAACAGCCAAAATAACAAAACTTGTGTCAGTGTCCAATAATTTCCGGACCTAACTGTTAATTAATTCAAGTCAAAGCAACCGAAGACAGCCAAAAAGCCTTGGGTAACTAGTTAAAAACTAGTTAAAATAGGAGATGAAGCTGTAACAGTGAAATCTACCAACAAGGTCGACTGACATAGCATTTTTCAGGGTATTTATGTTCACCTTGCAATCTGTGATTCAAAGAATGAGTGTTCTGTTATGCAAGGACTTCCAGGACATCACTGTGTTCACTGTACTTCACTGTGTTCATCCTATGGTGGCAATACATGTCAAGTTAATGTTGAATCTTTACAACAAAGACTGCTACATTAGAACTTCCTTGGTTTGCTTATATTGTACCCTATGTGAATTTAATTAAGGGATGGAAGTGGATTCCCCTTTAAATGGAGAATTCTATTTCAATCTCCTCTTAACATGTATAACTTTTTATGAGGCTCTGTCTACAAATTTCAGAGCTAAGTTAGCAAAATATCTAACCAAGAATAATGGTTAGGGGCAACATGAGCATACATTAAACAGAATGATTTTCCCTAACAAGCTCCTGGCAGCCAGTATGTAGCCAAAGACTGACCTCTGGTGGAATTAATCTCCCGTAGGCAATACCTGACCAACTGGAGGAGAATTATCCACAGTCACCATAAGGTGTCACTTGTGAGACACAATGTGAGTATGCAAGCATGACAGGTGACAATAGCCCAGCCATGGACAAAGAGCACAGCATTACCGAAAATGAACTACGCCAATTTCACTATTTGTTGTGTACCGTAAATGAATGTACAGTATATTTAGGATATACTGTAAACTATTTGTACTTCTTAATGCACTGAAACTCCTTCATTAATCTAATATTCCTTTTTACATGCATCTCTTAAAACCGCCAAAATTCATATTGAAGGAACAACATGGGTGTGTTGTTGTTTTATTACATTCTGTAATTCTTTACACTACCATTTGGGTTTTCATTCCCTCCAACACCAGATATCAGTTTTGTTTTATTACTGTTTATGCTGTGATTATACATTCATGGTCCCTACACTCTGAGCAAAATAATTTGGAAGACATCATTTCCACCAGAAAGACATATTTTCTTAGGCTAGTAAGATATTTTAACATTAAAGTCTATTAAACTTTCTGTCATGTTATATTAATTCCATCAAGTTCAAGTATTAAATTGAAAACCTCTTATGAAAATGTGTTGTAACGTTTACAAGGTTGTTACATAATAATGTGTTCTACAGGTGGCTACAGGTTTCCTGAAAAGGCCAGCTGTTACCTCTCTTTATCCTTGACATTTCTCAAAGGCAGTTCATGTCATTGTTGATGTCTACAGTGGATGATGTTACTTTGTAAACAGCCACTCTGGGACAGTCCTCTTCAGCCCATGTTTTGACATGGTTGTGAGCACATGAATCAATCTTTATGAAACCTTGATGATAGAACTGACAATGCATAACAGAAATTAGTTTAAATAATTATATTTGAAAAACATGTATATGTATGTACAATTAACACTTGTTCAGTGCCTTTACAAATCAGTGGAAGAGGCTATCTCCACCTCCTCCATCAGCATCTGGTTTGGATCCGTGTCTGCCAGATGCAAGAGCAAACTGCAACATATTGCATGGGCTCATTGGCTGCCAAATGCCCTCCATCAAGGTCCTACATAACTCCAGAGCAAGGAAACATGCAGGAATGATCATCACTGACCGCTCCCAGGTCACCCCCTGTTCAAAATATTCTCAGACGAGCTGTACAGGTCAACTGTGGTTACAAAAACCTTGACATTTGAAGTGTTTCTTTCCAAGTGATATGGCCCTCAGGAACAGGCCATCTGTCCCATCAAGCCAGTTCCAAACTGTAAACTAAATAGCTTCACTATTCTACACAAAGACTCAATTTCACAATCAGTTTACTTCATCTACATAACATGATACTGTAAATTTGCACATCAACTGTCAATCCATGTGTTATATACTCACTGCTTATATTATTTCATATTAAAGATGCACTGTGTAGAACCCTGCCTCTAAACAATTATTTGAAATATTAACTTTACACATTAACTGCCGATGTCGACTCGTCATTTTTGCGTGTATATATGCAAGTACTACAGTACAAATCTTGCCCCTTTAAATGCAATATCACCAATACACCAAGTTCTGAGTGTGTTCTTAATAAAGGTTATTCTCATTTATGCATCCCAGTATCAAGTAGTGTTCGTTTTGCATGGCTTGCGGTCCCAGGAGTTGAGATTACAATTTTGGACCAATCGAATAACTTAATTGTACGAACTTTAGCGAACTCGTCCATCTAATTTTATACTTCTTTTCAGGATCAGAGCGAGACACGCTTATTGTTCATTTTAACGTAACTACTGGTGAAAGCAGCAAGCTTTATCCACGTTTTATTGGCAGGTAAAGTAGTATTTTATATACTAACCAATGAAATTCTGGTATGGGCGGTGCTTAGATACGCATTTTACAGCTTTTTATGTGGGATGGGGGAGCGGGAGGAGTGTTCTGAAAAAATACCGTTGTTGTTGTAACGTTGTAAGTAGGGGTTGAAAGTGGCGCTATCTGGGTGGAGAGACGTCTGATATCCCATTCATTTGAAGAAGTTACTGGTGAGTGTAATTTATAACTTTAAAAACATTTGATGAATAATTAAGATAAATCTTAACCAATAGCGGCATTATTTGGTATTTTAGCTAGCTTGCCATGTTAGCAATGCAAAATCAGTGTCAAACGTGTTCACATGGATAGAGGCATAGGATAGAAGCCGCAGGAAGTGAGATTGCTAATAGCTACAGTAGCTAGCCAACTGCTCGTGCGTTTGCCAGAATACAAATCCGTGTAGCTACCAATAGTTCATTTACAACTGCCAACATTTCTAATCTATGTAAGTTTTCCATTCTACACACGTAGTAAAACCTCCAAATACGGAGTTGTTTTTCAGTATGAAATGCCTGGTTTAGTTTGACAGTAATGCTGCTGGTAAGCCAGCCACAGTAGCAAGCTACTATTAGCTAGTTAGAATAATGATATTCTGTGCTAACTTTCACTGCAAGTTACTAAGCTCATTTGCGAAAGGAGGCAGGGGCTCTTTTAACTGGCTGCGTAATCTAGTTGCTCTTGAAATTGTAGGACCTGAGTTTTATAACCTGTTGAATTTCAACAGCTTCCTATTTCAGCATTGTCAGCAAGGCATGGGGGCATTGCACAGTATATTTTATTACTGTTAATTCACTTGCTACTTGTAATTACAACACCACCACTACTAGCCTGTGGCGGGTGTCTTTGAGGTATATGTTGTGTAAACATAACCAAGGAAAGGTTCAGGCTGGTTAGACAGTCATTCATGTGAACGCCAAAGAGCATTATCAAAAAGATGTATATTCAACCCAGGCGCAGGGAAGTTTTTCCTTCCAGCCTACCAATCAGGCAGTAGCATAGTGATTTTAGGCTTCATGTTGCTGCTTGCCAGTATCAAATGCAACAGCTGTTTCTTTCTTGACAACTAGCTAGCTGCCAATGACTGAATGAATGACTCCTGCCAGTTGGTCGCTCCTGGGAAAGTGATTGCAGATATTCTAGAAGCTACTTCTACAAATCTTTCAGCCCAAGCACACTTTAGAGGAACACCAACGAGTCAGCAGCAAATGTTAAGGACTTTAATTGGTTAGTAATGGGAACATAACTAGCTAGTTGGCTGGACCACCCAAATGCTTGGCATTTCTCTCTGTCTGTGTGTCTGTGTGTCTGTGTGTCTGTGTGTCTGTGTGTCTGTGTGTGTGTGTGTGTGTGTGTGTGTGTGTGTGTGTGTGTGTGTGTGTGTGTGTGTGTGTGTGTGTGTGTGCGCGCGCGCCCAGACCAGCCTGAACCTTTCCTTCACTGTCAGAGTATTCCCACATTTTATTGTTGTTCCTGATACATTATGAAACGCTACATGTCTTTGGACGTACAGCAACAGCTGCACTTCTTAGCACAGGGCTGAGCTGGGAACAGGGCCTCATGGTGTATTATTTCGGTTGGAACACAAGGTATCTTGTAGCATTTCTTTACTCAGGAATGTCACTGTTATAGCAGATGAGTTTAGTGACTGTGGACCATTGTACCTGAAAATGACTGAACTGAGAAGTCTAAGCTTCCTCTTGGGTCCTGGGATGTTTGGTCTCAGTAGTATCATGCCAGCGATACAGCAACCACTGTAACCTTATTGGAGCAATGGATGTGATTTTCTTCTGTAGAGGGGTGTCCGAACCGTGACCAATCAATTTCTGTACCTTTTTTGTAATTGCTCTGTTTGACATTTACAGAGACCAGAAATGGTGTGGATTGTCGTGTTTGAACATACTGTATGAACGTGTTATACGTACAGAGTGCAAAAGAAGTTGACCCCCTTGTAAAATCTTAATCTGTTAACATCCTCTGTTTAGTTTTGTACATGTTTGAAAGAAAAACAGGATGCTCTTGCTTGCCACTTCTGTAACCAGTCAAGGGCTTGCTGATTGTTGTGGTTTTGAGCTGCTGCAGTGTGCAGCTATTTGCAGTTGCAGTCCACGTCCATAAAGACAGGTTGGAAACCCCACCCGGTCTCCTCCTCACAATGCCCTCTTCAGCTTAGCAGGCAGTTTCACATGGTCTATCAGGGTGTCTGTAGCGTGCTGAATCAGCTATAGAGACATTCGGACTGGCTTCAGACAGCAGCCCACCTGAACCTTATTGCTTGGAGTCAGGCGTGATGATCAGATTGGGCTACCTTTGGTTGGCTGTATACTTATCATCTTAGGCGTGTGTTTTTCAACAGTTGAGCCCTACAGTCAAAATAAATGTATTGTGATGCTGTCTGCACACTGCTTTTACACAGATTTAGTCTGTCTGCCCGTTAATTAGGTACATGTTTATTTTTTTCTTGCAATTACCCAAACCTTCATGGTTAAACGCTTCTGGTTTTAGGCAGTTCACACGTTAATTGGTGGTTGATTGGTCAATTTTGTGTGTATTTTATTCACACTGCAAAAGAGTTTTAAAAAGCTTGTTGGGACTTTGTTTTGCAAGACAGACCTACAACATTACAAAATGTGCGTTGAAATAAAATCCTTAAAGTACAGTTATGAGAACCACTGTTTTAGGCTTCCTCAGTCAGAACTGTTATGAGAACCACTCTTTTAGGCTTCCTCAGTCAGAACCGTAATGTCGATCTGTTCTTTATGGCTCTTGGTTACTCTGTTCAATGTTGTCATTTGTTAAATAAGATTGATTGTGTGCTACAATCTGTCAACTATCCTTAGCTTACTAGCAATGCTTGCAAGGTTTCTCTGTTTGATATTGGCATTCCGTGACTAAATTCTTCAGCATTGTTTTTCATTTTTATTATTTTTTCTGAGACAGGAAACCAAAGTATTTGTATATGGCCGTGCCTAGGTTGCTGCTCTTAACTGGTATGCACATCATCATCTGGTAGTTTCTGAGTTCCTGTTTCACCCAACCTGTCTGTCTGGGAAACAAGTCTTTGAACTGAACTGCCACGGTTATATGGCTGCACTCTCTCAGTGAACAGAACCCACTTCCTGCTCACGTTTCACTTTTTCTCATTCATATAACGAGAACATGAGACTAATGTTTTGTGTTGTGCTCTAAGAGTTTTACAGTGTGTCTTGTGGAAGCAAATGGGCAGGGACACTTTGAAAACTGGATAAACATTAGGCTTTCTTCTCACAGAAGCAACCCATTTGAAATGAACTGACACTTGACAATTAAATCAAATACTCTGTAGCCTTATTTGTTGGTTAGCCGCATTGACGTGGGTAGTCAATTCTTTCTCGTGTAGGCTGTTGAGTAATGATCGTCTGACAAGCGGTGTTTTAACCAATGCTTAGTCATTCACTGAACATGCTTGTATTGATTTGTGAGGTTGCAATCCCTTCTACAACGTTGGTAAAAAAAAAAAAAATGGTGATGCTGGACCGCGGCAGAATTTCACATTTTGGTTGTCGATGCCCTTACCGGAATAAAGGTGTTTTGGAGACTAAGTAGTTCAGTGATCCCTGCCCCAGATTACAACAGCAGCTCTCAAATCAGGAGTTTGAATATTGAACACTTGGTTATGTGCTGTGGTCCATATCTTTTTTTTTTTTAATGCCTAATGTGGATTTATTCATGCTATTTTTGCATAACCCACATTCTTTGGGAATGCCAGTTTCCTTCCAGTCATGGTCATATGCTGGACTTCAACCTTCCTGTCCCCAAATTGCCATACAGCCACCCAGTAACAGTTCAGTCGTTAGCCCCTAGTATTTTAGTTGATGACATCTATATGATCACACTAAGCCATGGTTTATTCAGGTGTTTCAGTTAGTCTAATGCTCTGCACAGTCCCATTAGCATCACTGGGATTTTAGTGGATGGGCCAAAGATGAGACTAGCCCTAATCCTGGAGCGTTAGCTGGCTAGCCACGCATTCTTGTTGCTCTTTTAACGCCTGTTTTTGGAGTTCTCCAGCTGGCATCCAAGCTTGACTGCAACCGGGCCCCTTGGTGCCAGCACGACTGCCTGTCATTTCTCAGCTATGCAGTTTGCTCATTGATTTGGGCAGCTGTTGGAATAGGACAGAGATTTATACCGTTTGGGTTAATGTTATCCATCCATAAAAGTGCTCAATATTATTCAGGCACAGGATATGAAGCACAGTCACGCTTCTCTGGGTAGTAAAATAACAGAGAAACTTTTAAAAAATTATCTAGCAAACTAGCGTGCTTTGACAGCAGTATGAAAGGGTTTCTGGACCTAAATACGAAGAGCTTATCAGAGCTTATCCTTATTCTTTGAACATGACACTTATTTAGCAGTATTGTTTAACCTGCTTCCTCTTTTTTGACATAACGTTTTTTTCCTAACATTTTTGAATGTTACTCAGTCTTTTTAACAATATCATTATTTTTTTTTATTTTTTTAACGCCTAGGCTCTGTAACTCTGTGTTGCCGATGACAACCTGCTGGCCGGCTGCTGCAGTGCAAAGGTGAGGAATTTGGACCCTGTTGAAGGAAGTGACGAAGTGAGGTGACAGCCTGATATGGAGCCCAGCCAAAACAGCTGGGCCGACACCTCCTCACCATGCCACAGAACCATAAGCGGACAAGTGGTTTAGAACCTCTGGGTTCTGGCCTGGGCTGTGTCTCAGTGAATCAACACCCCATGATCCCTGTTAGATCTGTTTAGATCTTACTGGTCTCAAAATAAGATCAGTTGTCCCAGAGTGGGTTTGATTCTTACATGAGCCATGTAATCTACTGAACAGCATCTGCTCAGGATCAAAGGTTCTTCTAAACGACCGTACCAGGGCTTCGTGTGTCAATGAAAGCCTTACAACAAAAAGGTCTTACATTTCTGTGCACATGTTGGGTCTAGCGAGCTTACCGTAGCAATAGCAGCCTCCACAAGAAAAAGAGGTCCATAGTGTAGAAGCCTGTCTCTTGCGCACGCACACACAAACACGCACACACAGAGACATGGCTCCTTTGTATATCAGTGCTTTTCACATGCAGAAACCACCAGAACAGAAGTGCTATTGAGCCGGATGAGGTCGACGTAGGAGGAATTCTACGCCTGGAGTCCCACGCGGTAATAAACTGGTAGTAAGGGCACTCTTCCTCTCTGTCTCTGAATATCACAGCAGCCCTCAGTCTTTCTGTGCTACTGACTGACTAAAGAGCTCTTGTTTACCTCTGATCCCTCCCTACTCTAGCTCACCTTCTTGGATGCATCTCTGGCCGTCCGTGCCGGTGCGCCTCTGGCCGTCCGTGCCGGTGCGCCTCTGGCCGTCCGTGCCGGTGCGCCTCTGGCCGTCCGTGCCGGTGCGCCTCTGGCCGTCCGTGCCGGTGCGCCTCTGGCCGTCCGTGCCGGTGCGCCTCTGGCCGTCCGTGCCGGTGCGCCTCTGGCCGTCTTTCTCGCTCCACTGTGTGTTTTAATTTCAGGTGTACACTGCTTGGTAAACATGCCTGGTGAGTGATGTGAAGTCTTAAATGTTGTGTTGATCCGATGCAGTTATTCTCTTTGATTCTCTCACTCAGTCTCACTCACTTGTACTCTCACAGTAGTCTACTTACAGTTGCGAGTGCACACATTTTCCTACTCTCTCTCGTGCTCTCACACCACAGAACAATGTGTGGGGGTCTACAGAGCAGTTGTACGGGGCCCAGCCTTAAGCCAAACATTGCTAGCGGCGTGAGCAGCAGAGTGCCCCACAGACGAAGGCTGAAGTGCCCGTCAGGAAGCACGGCTAGTCGGCAACCATTGTGGTGATTGGGTGGGTATGAGGCAGGTTCCCCTCCACAACCAACCCCCCTGCCCTTTGCCCATATAAGGACAAATCTGAGCCAGCCTCCCTGAAGCTGAGCTCAGCTCCCTGACACATTACTGTGCCGTCAAGCCTGAGGGAGACACAGATCTGCTCTCCTAACCCAATTTTATGACTGCTTTTCTTGCCAGTGAAAACAGTGCTGTCTATTAAGGTCTTTTAAAAATGGATTTGAGTGAGCAACAGACACATGGCACTCTGCTTTGTTGTTTGTGTTGTGGTAAGGCATTCAGTAGAATCTAGGCCAAGGCCGTACTACCGCCTATAAAATGCGTTTGCTTGCTGGTTTATCAACTGTTCAGTTATGTCATAGGGTACTCAAAATGAAAATGTTCCTGTTAGGCTCATGAAGTTATTGTAGTAACGCATCATGATGTGTAGGTTAGCCACCGTCCTCTGAAGCCTAAACATATGTCTTTTCACACTACAATCCACTGTCTATGGTGCTCAAATACTACCCTGCTGTGACGCAGCGAAGCTATTTGTTGCTGCCCTCGCGTAACATTCACTTCAGAGGTTACAGACACGTAAACCAAGGCCAGATGTTAGTCCTACGTAGTCGCTCAGGACACATTAAGGAGCCAAAACGACCAAGAACTCCATAACATTTAACCCTAATTGAGTGATTTGGATAAGTGTTTGTTTTCGGGGGTTCCTTAAATGGCCCAAATGTGGAATTTGGCTTAATGGAGGTCAAGGCCGTTATGGGACATTAATTCCTCTCCAACATAGACCTAGCAGACTGTTTTATGCTTATTCAAAGACTAGGTGTTTGCATACAATACTGCTTCTAAATAAACATAGTTGCACTTGCCAGGCAATTGAAAAAACCTCCAGACAGAAGTGGTTTTGAAATCATATGCTGGTGTAATGTGTTCTGCCCTGACCTCATAGCAGGTTTGCTACATGGGTTGGAAATGCTGAAAATACCATCTGGAATTGTTGGGGTCTGTCATCACGCCAGACACTGCTTCTATTTCTTCAGTAGTTGGAATGTACAGCATTTCATAACAAAGCATTGTAGAGATTGCACTGATCCAGTTCTCATCTCAACACTACCCTCTTGACCTATTCCTCTTTCATCCATTCAGTGGTTGCACTCCATCTGCTCTGAACCTACAATTGACATTCACGTAAAAGAAGAGGGATTTCCATGATAGCTGTCGGCTAACTTATGAACATTTAAAAGGCCCACAGGGCAACCATATAGCCTAACTAAGCTAAGTGTGATGTTAAAGCTGTGGTTCAAACTGATTGTTGAATTTGTACATTGGCGAGGGGAGAGTGAGTTAGACAGGAAATCAATGTTTCTCTTCTCCTCAGTGTGTTGATCCTACGGCAAGCTTTTGGTTGGTTAGTTTGTTCCTTCGATTCACATTCGGCTCCTCTACAATGCCAGACTGGCACTCTGGCTGAAATGGTCACCTGAGTAAGAGAGAACCTTCTCTCAGGCGTTTGAGGTCAAGTTCAACTCTGTCTTTATTGATTGTGTAAATGTGTTTAGGCAACTCTGTTCAGGCACAGTGCAATAACAGGCTTTCATTGTTTGTGTCAAAGTTGGACAAGTAGTGATATAAGTGAATTGCTCTGAGATTTATTAATCTTGGAGCAATTCAAGACCACCATCTATGGAGATACGTTGTTTTAAAATATATGGTAATGCCTGAGCTGCTCTTATTGAATTAGACTAACCTGGATTTTAATTCTGATAGAGGTCAACAGTGACTAATGTGGTGATAACCCTCATAATAATTTCTCTGCCTTTAAACACACATTGGTGCCCTAGTCCTAGTCAGGTGTTAGTGGAAATACTGTAGTAGCTGTGTTGGGGCATTGGGTTCAGTTTTGCTATTTTGTCTGTTAAACTGATATTCATGAAAAACAGTTATGAAAAACTAACATAATCCAAATAGAATGGACGTCTCCATCTCCAGACATGTCTTGATGTTAAAAGCCTGAGGAAATACACTTTGCCTAGAGCCGACTAGTGCTGTCACAATAAATGCCACTCATACAGAGGGAGCCGCGTAGCAGTTTTGAGGGAGAGAGAGAGGGCGCATCAGATTTGGTAGACTCCCTTTGTGGAAAATCCACTCCTTTTCGAACTGGAGTAGCAGAACATTCTGGTAATTTCCGGGTGAAATTTGGAATATGTCGTTTAGATCCTCAACAAGATCAGTATCCAGGTCATGAGACTGGTTGGTTCCCCCTGGTCTGAACGAGGCAAGATAGTTCAGTGTGAGACTAGGTGAAGAGACACGCAGACTCTTCAGTTTCTACAGTATTTCATTGCAGTTGTTGGAAATACTGTTATATACTGATTTTATATAGAGCCTCATAAAATCAGTTGTAAATATGTGCCTGATTATTTTCCCTTGATGTGGACTATTTCTTTCTCACTCAGTGTTCATGTTTTTGTTCTGTTTCACCTTCTAATGGTTCTTTGACCTTTAAGAATAATGTATATGTGCTGCAAATGTGATGATCAGGTTTTGTGCTTTATTTATTACATTATCTTTATTATACCCTTGACAGAGTTGTCTTGTTGACACATGTCCCTTTATGTGCCTGGGAATTTTCTTCTCTGTTATAATATATTAACATAATAATAATATAATATATTGCCAATGGCCTTTTAATGAAAAAGTCTATAAAAAAAATAACCGTTAGCACGTGTTCTAACTCTGAGCAACAGGGTTTTCACCTTTTTAACTCCGGGATTCAATCGTGCAGCCTTACAGTTAGCGGTCAGATGCTCTAACCACAAGACCCAACCTCCCAAGGCTACTCTGCTTGCCCACATTGAAGGCATGACTTCACAGACATTGACCTACATGATTGGAGTTCCTGCTCCTGGCAGACACTATCCGGTTATCATATTTTGACAGTGGCTTTATTCGTTCTGTATGGTTTAGTACCCTAAATGGGCTCTAGTACTTATGTAAAATGTTCTGACTTGGAGACCAATGCATGGTTTGCGCTTAATCTGAATTGAGCACATTAAATTGTGTACTTTTCAATACATTTCCTGCATGTATTTTAGTTGTGACCGCAGGGTTTTCTGCTGTTTGTTACTCCCCACTAAACCTATTGATGCTGGCTTCTAGGCCATACAGACTGTTTATGCTTGGTTTGTACTGTACTTACACTGTATAGGTTTGTTTAAATAGCTGCTGGGTTTTTATTTTGTCCATTCCTTCTTAGCTGTTCACCAGTACAGAGAATTTGGCTATGTTATCAGGTCAATCAAATTCAGAAGTGTGCAAGAAGTGCCAAGGCAGGGAGGAATTCAACACCAGATAAAAGATGAGTGGCAACTAGCCTACTATGCAGAATGAATTAATGTGAAGGAGTTTTAGAATATTTACCGAACATTTTCTCTCTAAATGTCAGAAAATCCTTTTCATGGATAAAAACAACATTAATGTTTCAAATCCGCAATAATGCTTAACCGTATTAGGAGAAACTTGATAAGGTCTTAGAGAATTGTTTGGATTGATTTCCCGGAAATCTGGAATTTTGTCATTTAGTGTTAACAATACCACTGTCTAGGTCATTAGAATGGCCAATATGTTTGTCACCCTCTCAAACATCACTGAAAGTTTTAGAGAAAGATGTTCCTCAAATGTCTCTTCTGCTTCTGGGATGACTGAATGGAATTCCCCTGTAATCTGAAGAAGCAGAATAGGAGTATCGTTTGTCTGCCTTGGAACACAGCCAGTAGATTCAGAAGTACGTTGAGTCTTTTCATCTGTCTGTACTGGTTGGCACTGACTTTGGGTATTTTAAATCAGAAACAACACTTCCACATTAGGTGAAAAGTTGAGACCTTATTATATTTTTAGTTGTCGTAATTTTGTCAAAATAATAGCCTTTTTGTCACAAAATGTCAACACTTCAGTATCCGATCCAGCAACAAAAAAAGTGATTGGTATTGGCCTAACAAAAGCAGCTCGGCAGACCTTAATGAGAATAGTCATGATATCATTATGCAAGCTATGATATGCTGCTTTGTACTTAGACAACATTTCATTTAGAAGGTTTTGGGGAAAGCCTACATCTATTAGACCAACATGTTATTTCTTTCATTATTGGATTTAATTTATCTGATGTCTGCTCAAGTACTTTGAGTCCTTTGAGTTTTGTGTCTGTTCTCTAGAAATCAATTTATTGGAGATACTTTTGAACGAATGACCTGGGGCAGTCTTGTTCAGCATAAAACTCCTAGTAAAGATCTACAGCACCATGACCAGTATATTCTCTACAAAACACCACAGTGAGACAGAAGATGGTTCTGTTACACAATTTGCAGTTTTACTCTGAAACTCTGAACTAAAACTAGTAAAGTCTGACGTCTCTGCCACAAATGTATCGAGCAAGGATACTACTGGCCCAGCTATAACGGGATAACGGGAGCACAGATATAACATTACACGCTTGTCTGGTTTCTAATATGAAATAAGCTGATGGCTGACTTTAATGGGAACTTCATTCTCGTTTCCTCTTCAGAACATTGTAGGAAGTTTCCCTGATTCCTTCTGTGTATTTAATATTTCTGTCTTGTATCAGAAGCTGTTATACAGAGTGACTTACAGTTAGTACCGTGGGACGGCCAAACCACCCAGGTGACGTTCCTGTCTTACGGGCAAATACTGTACATTTTCAAACCATTTAGCTGATTCCCAACTGAGATCAATGTTTTTAAATACTTTTTATTAATTCTGTTTTGGTGTCTGGATTGGGGTCTAGATTTTCTAAGGCACTGTTTGAAGAAATCCTGTCACAAGTGATTCGCCCGCATGTCCGTTCCCTTTTTTCTGACCGTCACTGACTGTTAGGAACAAAGAGCTGTTCTGAGGTGTGTGTGCGTGTGCGTGTGCGCGTGCGCGTGCGTGCTTCCCCCGCGGAGTTCCACTACAGAAGTGTCCACTGTTTCCCCTGTCCGGCCACCGCCGGTTACCATGACAACAGGTTAGCACCCAGACGGGAGGCTGCAGGCGGTTCGTGGCGTCTGTGACTTAGAGAAGGGCTGTGGCGTCGACATGGATGAATGTCATGACTTCGTGACAGGTGAAGAGACCTGAAGGTTAGAGGTCAACAGTGAATGCCCATTATCACTACACTAGTGCAGCTCCTGCCTGACCAGTCAATCTGGATTGGATTAATAACACGCTCTTACTCTTGGTGTGTTGACGTCTTAGCGGTTAAAAAAAAAAAAGATTGAACGCACGCAGTAGCTTTTGTGATATAAGCTTATTAACAGCACTTATCTGAGCAGACTGTCTTAGCATGGTTTTCCCCTAGACGACACTTCCTCATAAAGACTCATTAGAATGCCGGTTCCGTAAGGAGTTGACAGTAGAGCAGAAGCTGAGCCGGTCTAATAGCTTTTTCAGACAACGCTGATTGACATGCTACATGTTTTTATTCCATATGCTTAATATATTAGCAAGATGCAATTTATTTATACCTGACTTATTTATTCATGATTTCAGTGAAGCATAATGTACTTTTGCTATAGGGCGATAGGCTGCACTAATTCAGCTAAAGATGATTTGATTGACACTTCTGGTCTCCTAGTGATGGACGTTAGTCCTGTTTCAGACCCAGCATTACTTTACAGAATAAGGAAATACTGGCACAATGGCGGTTAGAAATCATCTCCAGAGGTTTAGGGATACCATTTGAAAAGCTGTAGTGTGCCCTTAGATATACCACTATGTCTTAACCAAAGTGTTACCGAGTCGCCACAGTTTACCATGTTACGGAGCATCGGTCAGCAGCCTCGGATAACTCCACAATATCTAGCTGTCAATCTGTGCTCTCTTTACTGAGATACAACATTCTGTTTGTGTTGTTACCCCAGTGTTAGGGTCACCGGGCCGGAACATTCCACTCTGCTGAAAAACATGTTTATTATCTGGGACACTCTGGGTAGCTCCCAGACAGCAGCCCCTTCCCTATTCAGCACACACTCCACTACTATGTCATGGACCCTGGCCAACGTAGTGCACCGAACGGTGAGTCGGATGCCATTTGGGAGCCAGACAGTCTCTCCTGATTTCAGTACCTGCTGTGTCTGCCAGGGAAACTCAGGATGAATCTCTCCATCAGTCCAAAAGCCGAGGGAAAGTGTGGGGGTGTGAGGGTGGAAGAGAGGCTGGTCGGTCGGTGAGATGTTAAGTGGGGGTGGATAGAGGTGTGTGTTTGTTTTCTAGGTGTGTATTCTGAGTGGCGGGGTGTGAAGACCGCTCATGTTAACCATTGTGGAACTGAGGGTGTCTGGTAAAGCACAACTCATGTGTTGAGGCATGTAGATCCATCTACGCCGTGACCATATAAGGAGTGCTACTACATCATTCCAGAAGTCCCCATGGGACCAGCCCAGCCCTCAACATCCCCGCTCTCCTCCCTCGCTCCACAGCCAACCAGGTTAATGGAGGTGAGGGGCTGGGGAGAAACGGGGAGTGCTATTTGCTGTGACAGATGGGAAGTGAAGCAGAGAGAGTAGATCTGTCTTTAAAGCACAGCCATTAGGACCAGAGGCTCCGGGCTGGGGCCAGAACACAAGTCTGGGTGTATAGGGGACTGGGTTGAATAATCGAGCTGGGCAGTATGGCCAAAATTCCATGGAGATAAATGTCATGAGTTGATAATGATAAATACAGAGAATTTTTGATAGCATCTACACCCGTTTCTTAAACTGACAGTTTAATACTATGTCTGTCTGTCTGTCTGTGTTTTTAGTGTTCTCCTGTTGTTGCAACTACTGCTTACATGTGTATTTATTTCCCTGACTTAAATATTACTAAATTCTGAGAAAGTAAGAAAACATTTTTTTTGAATGTTTAGTTTTATGTAATGGGTTAGGGTGCACTGTTTTAATGTTACGACTTTTGGTCCTCACCAATACAGAAATTTTAGTGTGTTTGTGAGCTGACAAAGCAGGTAATGGGTGGGGGGGTTGATGTTTTCTCTTGCCTCAGTGATGTTTTCTCTTGCCTCAGTGAAACCAGGTCAGCGGTTTTCTCTTATCGCTCTGACTGCTTACCACCTTGGCTCCCTGGTTGAACAAAACACTTGTCTGTATTTCTGCTTTTTAGGGTTCAGATTTAACAACCACAGCATGTGGATTGTTTGTGGGTATTTATGACTGTTTATTTTATTAGATCTTTTACATTACTTTTATCTTTTACATTACTCTTTTTACATTACTTTTTACATTACTGCTGCGCGATAGTCTTTGTGCCTCATTCCATTGGATTAGATTGGAGATGGGTGGCCTTGTATGGTCCAATGGTCTGCTGAGCGTGGGATCCCATCCATCCCACTATGCTTTCAGCAAAAACTCGCTCATCCTTCATTTACTGTTTTTATCTAATCAAGGGTAAAATGCCAACAAGATATGTAGGAGATGTGATGGTAAAGAAGATTAAGTCACAGACTTGTGATGGCTCATCTTCCTTGAAACCATCCCGTTCTCTTTCCTAGCACGTCACAGACGTGTTATACTGTACGCCACAGTCCTGATACAGGACCTTTTTGTTTGCCGTGCTTGTTTACAGCGAGGCTACAGAATGTGGGCCAATAGATTGTGACATTATTGTTGCTCTACATCTGACTCATTAAAGACAGCCAAACTGTGTAGTGGGCATATCATGTGCTTAATTATCTGTGGGTTAGGGTTTGGTGTTTGGGCAAGGGTTAGTGTTTTGTTTAGGACAGATAGGATGTTGAATGGGAATCAATTATCACCACAAGGTCTACAAAGTTCTAGGTGCGAGTGCGCGTGTGCGTGCGTGCGTGCGTGCGTGTGTTAGTTACACTCGTACCTTACACTCGTTCACCAGGCCAGGAGAATGTCAGTGCTTTATATTTAACGGCCCAGTTAGCACGGGACCTCTGAAAGATGTGTATAAAATCGTTCTCTGCCTGCCGTTGTTGGTTTTCGAATGGCGCTATCGCTTTCCCTCCTGAATAATTTAGCAGTCATGTGTCTAACCAAGAGAAAGAGGAAGCTGATCAACGGAAACCTACCGCTGTTCGTTGTTCGGGCACACGCACCCTCCTGCCCCAGAGTCACTACAACAACATGTGGTCAGGCGACGATACGTCACTGTGGATCTGACACATCTGAACGTTTCTTGCTTTCGGACATTCGGGCTATCTCAGCACACTGAGATATTGACTGAAGCATCTCGATTTTGTTTTTCAGAACGCCAGACAAAGAAGTGGATGCTTTAGAAGGGAAGCCAGGTTCTCCTCCAGATACGGTAGGTCCAGTAGAATGTCTTAATCACTGTTTAGACTCACCTGGTCCAGTACCCGAAGCCTGTCTGAGCAGCTTTCTGCTATTTCTGTCTTTTAGGTCATAATGACTCTGTTAATATTGATCCATGGAATTTGATCCCAGACCACTATATACAGTCCTTGAGCTCCCCACCGCACCTGACTGGTGCCTCACAGCCCTGTACAAGTTCTGCTTTAGTTTTCACACTACGACTCACATTTGAATTAGATCCCACTTAGCGTAATATCAGGCTCTTTGTTATAGAAGGTGGCAAACTTTCTCTTTCAGTTTACAGTCACGCTGTCAGCTCAGACAACGTGTTTGTAAAGTTGCTGCCACAATTATGTATGTCTATGGGTTGTATAGATGCAGATGAAGCTGTGTGGAAACCCAATTTTATTGTTTTTAGATGCAAGGGATGTTCAGCGCTTCATTATAAAATGTTTTCAATGCGGAATAATCATTTGTTCTTTTTAGACAGGTTCCTGTACGATAACGTTTTCTTCTGTTCTGTGCCTACCTAACAACCCAGAACTAGGACTGAATTGCAGTCTGGGCAACCACCTTTCAGGGTGTAGTTAGCAACTTACTACAGTTCTGAAATGTCCAAAATGGTATCTAGGCTTTGACCCAGAGGAGTAAGTTGGTGTTGTGTTGTCTTTTTGTTTTCTGTAGAAACGCTTCCCCAACAGAGCTTGTTTCAAATCTAACTGCGAGTAAAGCTGTTTAGCATACTGCTTGTTTCGACTTAAATCACACTGAGCCAGTTCTACTTATGCAGCACAAGGCATGACAAGTACTGCTTCCACAACCAGCGACAAGAAGGTTTACTATGTTCTATTCCTAAAGGTTTAATCTGATTTTATTTGTACACCTCAGTTACACTTCAGAGAAATAAAGGGGGAAAACATTTTGATGTTTAGACTGTTAAATCATTGTTGATTTCTGTCTTACCATTAACACAGCTTTCATATTTCAGCCTACTATCTTTTAAATATACTTTGGTGATCGGGAATGTAGTGATACAAGACAATATTTGTCGTAATGTCCGGCAATAAATTAGATGATACATTTTTACCAAGTTTGGTCAATCTGAATATACCATTGTCTATTGATGATGATTGATGACTGTCTTCGATGGTGGTGGTCAAGAGTGTTGGGCCAGTAAACAGGTGTCTGGTTCAAATCCCAGAGCCGACAAAGTGGAAAAACTCTGGTCTGTCTCTCTGAGTGGGACTTAACCCTGGTTGCTCCCAAGTCAGTGCTGTAAATGAAATTGACTTTTTAACATATTTAACAGGTTAAAAACGGTACATAAAACGAGAAAAAACATGCCGCCAACTATGCAGTGATTAGCAGCTGAACATACCAAATGGCAAGTAATTTGTCATAGCCTACATGTTCAGTACATGTGGTAGTTAGGCTGTTATCCTAATCCAAGAGAACAGTGTAAAGTATAGAAAGAGCTAGATCACCAAGCTGTGTGAAATCTCAATAGAGCATAATGTGTTTTTACCCCTATTTACCGGGCAAACATCCATTTAATCTATGGGCCTAATCAAGTTTCAATCAAAAAGCTGTTTGCTAAGTACATATTCGAGATAGCGGGAACAGAAACTTGCCAGATAGACTAATCAAATAGGAAGTTTAAACACACTTAATGGGGTTCTGCTTTATGAAAGCCGAAGTAAAAATAAATAGCGCTTTCGGAAATTACTTATTGCAAACCAAAAATCCTCACCATAGAGTAATTTCAAAACAGTCACAATAAACACATAAGGTCCTGCAACTGTGCTTTCAGTAAGCAGAAACATATCTACATTTTAATGGGTTTATTTAGGCCTTGGTCTTAGTTAATGCTACTGGTAAGGAACACCAGCATGCCTTTGTTTTCTGGTTTAACAAGACTGCAGTGTGTCAGGGAATACATTTCTTTTCTGCACTTTTACTTCCAATGATCATTGGATAGGATTGCTCTCTCTGGTCCTTCTGCAGCATACATGGTGATCAGTATTCGGAACACTGACTCAGAATAAATCCATACCTAATTGCAATGCAAATAGGATTGTGAATATTGCGAGTACAGTCGAATCTAGTGAAAATGCTACAAAAGGGAAGTTTGACTACTTATTGATTTAAATACCTGCCAAGAAATGAAAAATAACTCTCAGGAGATTAATTAAATAGACTACTTACCCACATTAATCTCTGAACTGAATTGAAATGGTAATAAAATAGATCTACCAATATTACAATACAAACAGAAGGTTTTTATTATATTACAGAAGGTTTTTTATTATAAAAACAAAGTATGTATTATATTGCTTTAACTAAAAAACATGTTTGTCTATAAAATGCCCTTAATGTTGCCTAGGGTGGTCCATAAGTGTGCTGCCGCTGTTCAGTAAAACTGTCAGAAACAAATAGAATTGTAAAATGCTCCTAATGACTCTAGCCATTATCTTGGCTACTGTCTGCAGCTTCATTAACCCCATTCGCTAGGGGACCTGACTTTGTACCCACAGAACGCTAGTTGAGCACTATGATTAAAAACCTAACTTTTTCTCCATGAAAAGCGGAAAATGGCATAATAAATGTATCTTTGTGCGTACAGCAGTTGAAATCAACAATTTTTAGGAAAGGGGAGTCCTAGTTTTGCCTCGACACATTGCATGGAGGATGGGATAAGAATTTCTACATGAGTGGCATTGGCCATAGGTGGAATGTACTGTGCCTTGAAAAAGGATTTGCCTTGTTTATATTCTTTTATATTTTGACTGTCAGGTTTTCAACCTTTTTTTTTATTTTTATTTTTTTTAGTAAAGGTAATCTGAGGGAACAAAAGACAATGTGAATACCAATTTCATTGATTTAATTCTTACACTGTAAGTGGTAGAGACACCTTTTGCAATTTTGGCACCAGTTTTCCATGCAGAACTGATTTTACTTTGTGCCATTTGAGTTATAGAGAATGAACTGCTAGGTCCTCCTACAACCTCTTAATTAGCGTCTCGTCCCGTTTGGCGATTGCCTTCATGCTGACTATTTCTCGGCAGGGAACGCTGTGTTGACCATCTGTTTTGCGCATGTGCATCGTTGACTTACACTAGCGATTTCTCTTTCCCGATTGGCTCAGAGCTCTGGTTATGTGATTCAACCAGGCTAAGCGCTATTCCTGGGTGGTCAACAAAACACAGCCTGAGTTTGCCATTGGAGTGTCGACGAGCGCCATGTGGACACAAGGCCAAGGCCTGCAATAGCCGCAGTGCCACAGCCTTTAGGGGAGTCCCAACCAGTTACAGAATGCAAGGGGGTAATTACTACTTCCGGAGGAGATTGACTGTGTGAATTTAATTAAGCCAATGAAGTATAGCGATTGTATTATTTGGTTGAAGATATTTTGGTTAAGAATCTAAAGATATTCAATGGCAGATGTATGGAAAATTACAGAATTGGATGATAAACTGTCCCAATTCACTGGTTGTTGTATGGGTTATAATGATAAACAAGGGTTGGCAGAAGGGTTGGTGTGTCTACATACACTAAGACTTTTTTTAGGGAGGTATTGTTTTTCTAGGTTGACGCAGTCTAAGACTGGAAAGAGGGGACCATTTTAAATCACTCAGTCATTGGTGTTCAGGTTCAAATCAGACGAAGAATAGTTTTGTCAGTGGAATTTTCCTTATTTTCCATTCAGTCATAGTAATCTGAGGGTTACTCTGAGAAGGCCTTGTGTGATAGCAGAAGGCCTAGTGACAATGTACTACACACACCAAAGTCTCCTCAACTTCTTTTACACAGTCAGCCGGCTAAAAAGACATGCATGTTTATAACATGTTTATGTATTTCCTCATTATAGGAACTGTTTGATTTAAAAAAAATGTTTGTGTAGTCAGTGTTCCTAACTACATTTGCAGTAAGTCGCTTTGGATGAGTGTCTGCCTAATCAGTGATTCCTAACCTTTTTTGGTTACTGTACCACATGCTGAATTTTGCCCTGTACTGAGTACCTCTGAAGTACCCCCTTATGTGCATATTACCTGCAAAAGCCTGCTTAGACTACATGAATTGTTGTGAATTTCATGTAAATAACATTAGCCTAATATGTAAATGTAAATATGCAATTTTCGATTCACAATAGCAACAAGAAACTCTCGCTGCACTGCAATGCAAAACGTGCACGCAGCACTTTGGCCAAACCCCTGACCCGGAAGGTGAATAAACTCACTGACAGTGTTGTAACTAACGTGCTGCATACTTTGCTGTTTCTGGTGATGGTAGAATTGTTCTGGTGATTTTATATATAATATAGTTTTCTAATTATTTTTATATAGCTGGAAAGACAACCCTCAATAGTGTTCTCCAAACTGTTCCACATTGCCTCGGTTGACATGTTCACCCGTTTTGAAACTATAAAACTGTGTATATCCATCACAAACCTGGCATTAATTCTTGTTCACCTTAATTAAACTATTTTAGTGTTAAAACCGATCCAAGCCTATGGTTATGAGTCTTCTCAAGTACCCCCTGTGTATAGGCCATTTTCCCCCCAGGGGTCCTAGTTCCTCTGGTTGGGAACCACTGTGCTAAATTACTCAAATTAAAATGTGAAGTGCATTCATATGCATTCAGCCAAGCTCTAAGATTGCTGATGGTATGAAAGATGGGAATAAGCAAACTAGGCATTTAATTGCAATACATTGACTGAATTATTGTACTTCATACTGAGGATTAACATAGACCAACAGCACCCACTTGTGGGCAAAAGTCATGCGCTCTGAAACGAAGTGGATTCAATTCTGGGAAATATGGAGATGCCAAGATGTTCCCTTCTACACTGAGAGATGTAGTCTGATGTGAGAGATGGAAAGCATGATGATCATGTGCAGTGCTCAACAGTAGAGCTTTGTATCACCAATCTAGTAGGATCTGTCTGGAATCAAAAGGGACACATTCATGTAACCTGTGTGTGTGTGTGTGTGTGTGTGTGTGTGTGTGTGTGTGTGTGTGTGTGTGTGTGTGTGTGTGTGTGTGTGTGTGTGTGTGTGTGTGTGTGTGTGTGTGT
>JACXGI010005228.1:0-22011 GCA_016801175.1 Esox masquinongy | reverse complement strand
AAATGCAGGTAGTTTTGCAACCACGACATTCTGTTTAGCAGAATCAATACAGCCCTGATCTTGTTAATTATCTGCCTTCCACCTGGTTATTAATTCCTCATGCTCTTTCTGTTTTGCCCAGCAGTGACTGTGCTAGGTCTTCCTGTTTTAAAGGGATGTTTAACTACTTCCCCCCGAGTTGTTTAATCATTTGTAGCTATCTGGATGTATTTTATAAGTTTTTATCTTAAGTTTGACTGAACGATTTAGGGAACCGCTGGCAGTTACTGTAGACGTCTGGCCCTTGTGCTGATTCTGGTTAGCGCTGTCTTTCTAAACTCCCTATAGGTTTCTTTGTTGGATACTCTTACGCCCTTTAACAGTAATCAATCAGTAATCAAACAGTAATCAATCAGTATTCCACTAGCCTCTGAAGTAGCTAGCCCGGTGTTTAAACATGTTATAGGGACCACCCCAAGGCAGTGCTTAAGTTAGCCCATCGTCTGGAAATTAGTACCTCCTGTTGCCTTTCAGTGAAACCCTTTAGACTGGCTTAACTAGTGTTTAAGGCGAAACTACCTCGTTCTCTTGATTTAACAAGGTTGCAATCGCACTCCTTCATACTCTAAAGACCAGAATAACCTTAATTGTACCCCTTAATTTCAGCAGTCCTGAAAATACACGCGCACACGCACTGAGAGACATAGAGGAGCCACCGTGTTATACAATAAGCACCTAACCCGCAATTAAAACAAACTAAATGTCATGACTGTTTACACGGGGAGAAGGACAGGACACAAACCCAATACCCAAATTGTACCACACACGGGAGGGAATTCTACTATACTGGAATGTTTGACAGAAGCTCCTAGAAGATAGTTTATATTCTTGGTTGTGTGGGAGAACTTCTGTTACATACCAATCCTGACTTTCACACTATACAGTTGCTGTTGTTATCAGTTTATGAAAGTGAGAAACAAGTTTAAATAATGTGTTCCAATACTGTGGAATTAGTATTCACGGGACTGTTTTCTCCACAGTAGGGTTACATCTCTTGTATGTTGTTTCACCTGGCTCATCTAATTGTAAATATATTCAAATGTATGTAATGCATCAAAGAATATTTACTTTTACCTTTTTTTTTTCATTGTTTCATTTTTTTTATCAGGTTTGCTGGAATGGGTAATCTTCTAAAAGTCCTTACAAGGGAAATAGAGAACTATCCACATTTTTTCCTGGACTTTGAAAGTAAGTCTGAAGGAGAAATGTGCAGGAGTTTGTCTGAAGGTGTAACTATGAAACTCTTCCCTCCTTCAGCTCCAGTTAGTGTAATCACAAAACTCTTCCGAGTCAGTCAGATCTTCAGAAGGTGTTTTTTATCGATGGGTCACTCCTGAAAAAAAGCTTTGGAGTTGTCTGTCTTTCTCTATGGCTAGCTTTCTAACATGCCACATACTTCTTTCTTTCTCTCGCTTTTCTCTCTTTCAGAAACCAAATGGGGAATCTATTAAAAGTGCTCACTTGCACTGAGCTTGAGCAGGGGCCAAACTTTTTCCTTGACTTTGAAAGTGAGCACAGCTTTTTGCCTGGCCTGGGTTCTTCTTTCTTTTGTATCTTTATTCAGAGCTGTTTTACTAACATGGGGGTGAGGAACAATTCCATTTCAATTGACTTCTAATTCCATTAGTGAGAAGTAAGGGTATTTTAAATGTATTAATTTAATTAGCTGAATTGAACTGGAATTGACTCTAGCTCTTTTACTAATCTGCCTGCATGCTTTATATAGTCCCTGCTTTTAGAACAGCGCATTGCTTGTCTGTCTATCATCTATGTCGCGTCTGTTTGAAAGCTGACATTTCTTGCATGCAGCATTTCTCATTTACTTTGTCTGATGCCCGCAATTGACGCATTATCTGTCAACTTATCATAAAACAAAAAGCAGTGATCTAATCGTATTTCATATTTAATTCTCTGTGGTTGGTGTTGCCTTGCCTCATCACGCTTTAACGACTCCTTGTTAGGTCGCCACCTGCAAGCTCAGTCAAGACTGTGGCCGCTAAATGTGTTTCCCTGCAAGCGTAGACGCTGCCGTTGAACACTGGTTGACCAAGTGGCATGATAAGAAGCAGATTGTCTTGGCGAGATGTGTTTCTGAGGACACGTCTCGATCTCTTACTCTCCTGAGCCTACAGGGTATTGCTGCCATGAGGCAAGGCCATAAGTGTGAATTGGACTTCACAAAATTGGAATACTTTTGTAATGATGACTGTAATAATCACTGGAGGCAGAGCTCTTGCTGACTGGGCCCAGATGTGGTTAGAACTAACACATTGATGTAAGCTATAATATCTTGTTGTGCATGCGTCCTACAATTTACATGTTGAATGTGGAATGTTCTGGTTGCCTGGCTAGATTTACACTGCTTCATTGCCCTGCATTTTTCCTCAACATCATATAGTCTAGATAGAGCATCAGAAAATGGTATCATGTTAAATAGACTGTTTTGACTTGATTTTATTTTTAAATAGTGCAAGTGCTTGCCACAAGCATATTCTTTGGTCTTGTCACCATGTTGGAGGGTAAAATGTGAATGCCCTCCACAGAATTTTAACATTGCCATTACATTTTAGTCAGCCATTTAGATGCCACTCTGAAACCGAGAGAATTAACGGAAACAGTTGTGTAAGTTCCTTACTCAAGGGTAAAATGAATTATTTTTTGGCCTTGTTCTCTCAGGGATTAGAACCAGCTACCTTTCGGTTACTGCCCCGACACTACTGGCCAAATGGCTGTAAACATCTAACGAATGTTTTTCTATATTTAGTCAAACGTTTTGGTTTGATGGTCATGTAGATTATATGTAGATCTTGTGACTATAATGTTTAAAGGCCATGAATGTGATTTTGAAGAGCTTCCTCTCTAAAGAGCAGAGCTGTAAGTCTCAGTTTGATGTGGCTTTGTGACAGGGATGTGTCACGCTTCTGTAAGACTCAATGTGCTGCTCTGTTACCACTGAGTATCCTCCCCTTACCACACATCAGGATTAGATTTAGTCTAGCTTTGATTTTAAAACTATTCATGCACGTGTCACGCTTCATGAAGAATTTTACCGTTCCTTATTTAAATTAAATTTGTGGGGAAGTAAAATAAAGGGTCTATAAATGCATGCCTTTTCCACCCCAACATGCAGGCATCCCCAACTCCTGTAAAACATAGCACCTCATATGATCATGTTAAGCCAGTGTTAGAATGTTCACAACAGTATAGATCCCTGCTCCTGGAGTGACACGGGTACGTTATGATTCTGTCCCAGCTGGGCCCCACAACAGACCAACTAGGCCGATCAGTTCAGTGATTGACTAAATTCACCACACAGCGTTCCGGGTCTGTTAAGTGGAAATCATTACATCCCGGCCCTGCGGCCCTCCAGGAGCAGCGTAGCCCAGCCTGCTGTACGAGTTTCATGTCCAGTGTTGTGTGTGTCTGTGCCCAGCTAACGCCTTGTTGTTGTGTCAGACGCACAGCCTACAGACTGTGAGAGGGAGGTATGGAACCAGGTGAATACCGTGCTCCAGGACTCAGAAAGCGTTCTCGCTGACCTACAGGCCTACAAAGGAGCAGGAAAGGAGATACGGGATGTATGTATGCTGGATAATACTTCACAGACGAACAGACATTTACCGCCCAATGGACCGTTTGAAGACCGGATATTACCGATGTTTTAACCTTGGTTTGTGTGTTCAGGCCATTCAGAATCCCAGTGACATGCAGTTACAGGAGCAAGCCTGGAACTCTGTGTGCCCCTTAGTTATACGACTGAAGAAGTTCTACAACTTCTCCTTGAGACTAGGTGAGTCTGGGCAGAACTCAGCCTTCAGCCAGTCCTCTTTTGTGATATTGCTTTAGAGCTGGGAAAGTAAACCAAAACTGTAAATATATATTGTCAATTGCAATCCATAACCTACATTAGAGTGATGTCAAGGACAAATCTATATGGTGGTACATGTTCTGTGTTATCGCATCATTTCAGGTAATTTATCACAATGCAGATGTTCATGTATAGGCTCAGCTGTAGGTTTCTGTGCAGTTGTCTTATTATTATTGGTTTTTTTTTCCTGTTTGAATTATTGTCTAAGTTACTAGCCTCTTTCCTGCTGGCTTATTAAGAGGGCACTACCTTGTCACTGGTGTTTAACATCTATGTTTCCCCCTGTAGAGAGGGCCCTTCAGAGCCTGCTGGAGTCCTTGACGTGTCCCCCCTACACCCCCACCCAGCACCTGGAGAAGGAGCAGGCCCTGGCCAAGCAGTTCGCTGAGATCCTCCATTTTACCCTGCGCTTCGACGAACTCAAGGTCAGGCTGACCGATGACCCCTTTTGAAACTTTGCAACTAACTACAGTTGCGTCATATACACTAGGCTGCTTCAGTTACTTTATAAGCAACGTTATGGATCAAAATCCTTGTGAAAATAAAATAAGTTTTGAAAACATGGCCAAAAAATATGTATAATTCCATAGCGGACGAAGCCCTAACACAAAAACATGATTTCATTGGTTATTTCTGCACACCCGTATGAATTTTGAACCCGTTTTATTCCCTCTGGTAAAGAACAGTTCGTATATTGTGTATGTTGGTTGTAAAGGACCGTCTTGTCTTCCAGATGAGGATTCCTGCCATCCAGAACGACTTTAGCTATTACAGGAGGACGATCAGTCGAAACAGAATAAACAACCTGAATGTGAGTTTGATAAGTACTGTCGTGTCAGTCTTGTCAAGTGTGCCCAGAATCCCTACATTCTCCTGGGCCTGGTGCTGGAGGTTTCTGAGAAACCTAAGCATTTTGGGAATGTTACCGGTTCCTCCAACCCTTTTAAAATCTGTTTTAGTCAACAGACTTTATTGCTTTTCTTTTTGCCCTGTTTAGCCGTCTCCTATGGCAAACTCCTATGTTGTTGCCATCAAGTCTGTCTTGAAGCCAAATATGGACCTGAGGTTGACTGTCATGCATTGCTTTCCCTATTTTTAGTTGGATATAGAGAACGAGGTAAACAACGAGATGGCCAATCGAATGTCCCTCTTCTACGCCGAGGCCACACCCATGCTGAAAACCCTGAGTACGGCTACAACTAATTTCGTAACCGAGGTAAGAGGCTGGGCTGGATTTCTGTAAACATTAGTTGGTAATGGCATCCTCTGTCTGTGGTCCGCTGTATTCAGTGTCAGGTGGATTTGAAGGCAGGTTGGGGTTATGTTAAGTGTTACCGCATTTTCCCACCTCCACCCCCAGAATAAGACATTACCTCTGGAGAACACCACTGACGTTCTGAGCACCATGGCCAGCGTGTGTAAAGTCATGTTGGAGACACCGTGAGTGGCCTGGTTTAGGAGCACTATCTCCCATCGACAATGTATTGAAGTTTGTTTAGCAGCGCCACACACTGAACCTCCCTGTTCACCGTGGTTTGTCTACAGAGACTACACAAGCAGGTTCAACAGTGAGGACACGTTACTGTTCTGTATGAGAGTGATGGTCGGAGTCATCATCCTCTACGACCATGTCCATCCAAACGGGGCCTTCAACAAGTCCTCCAAGATTGATGTGAGATCCCCTTTCATTTCCTGAATCTACACCCGTGTGCTATTTACTGATGCTGCAATAGGCTACATTGGATCATAATGTTAACATGTGTGTTTTGCTTTCATCTCGATGTCAATTGATAATGTTTGTGAATGCCTGTTTTCGAAGGTGATTTGATGTTTTTTTTTCTGTCAGATGAAGGGATGCATAAAGGTTCTGAAAGAACAACCTGCAGATAATGTTGAAGGTCTCCTGAATGCCCTCAAGTAAGTCACTATCCTCGCCTCAGTTTAGATCTTCTGGTGAGGAGACCAACCTCTGTAATAAACAGTCCATTCCTGTGTATATTTGTACTGTATTATGACACGTTAATAGGAAACATCTGCCAGCTAGCTGTTTAAGTCCGATGTCCTGCTTCCAATCAATCTGCTCTCTCTTCCAGGTTCACTACGAAACACCTGAATGACGAGTCCACTCCAAAGAACATCCGAACGATGCTTCAGTAAAGTTTTAATATAAAGAGGATCCATGTACTGACCTCAGAAAAAGATGTATATGTTTACATAATTTAAAAAGGCTTGATGTTAATACTTGTGTATTTACATAGTCATTCCCTCCAAGTTACTGAATCGCATAGAACATGTACCTTTTATTTCCAGAAATTGCCTTTTCTGTTATTTTGTTGAAATGCAAATTGTAGATATACATTTTGCCCTTACAAACTGACCTTTGCAAGCAGCACTCAGTAAATCAAGCCACTCTAGTTTGTGCCTGTGAGTGAGCGTTGAAATCAAAGGAGCTTCATTAATGGTGGTTTCAACATCAATGGAAGCTGAATTCCAAATAGACCCCTTAACTGGTCGCTGATCGGTTTGCACTGTTTTCCTGACGCCCATGGTTGTTCATTGTTACCAAGATGGCACAGACAGATTTTATCCAGGCTAATCCCTAGCCGTACCTGCAGATCTGATTGGATGGATAAAAGCAATATGGCGGAAAACATTCCACCTCACCTATCAGAAGGCGGCAAGATGAAGTTTGTTCAAACTGATCCAATCCTGTTGGGTTTCCAGAAGTGCCTAGGTGGATCAACGCTACAGGTTGGTTTGAAAATTGGCAAAGCATTAAGGGAAAAATCGACAATGTTTCATTCTGATGTAGATTGACCAAAGGGGCATTATGGGTTCTCAAAGCTCATTCAACTTGAATGCAATGGTGTATTTCTTTGACTTGGTTCAGTGGTAAATCCAATTAATATAATTAACAGGAGAACAATATCGGCAAGTCGGCTACAACACAAAGCAGCGTTGTGAGTGGCTTTCTGATATACGAATGTGGTTCTATGAAGTGGAGGAAAATCTGTTTGGTGGATGTCAGACAATCACTTGTTATTGATTGACTGCATTAACTTTGTGTGCTGTTTTCTTGATCCAATTTCTGAAGACTCACATGGAATGTAAGCAAATTTAGGTTGCCTGTGTAAACACGGTGTAACAGTGTTATTTTGACCATCAACCGAGCTATTAACCTGGTCCCAGATCAGTTTTTGCTCCTCGCTGTCATTGACAAGTCAATAATTTGTCATGGCAATAAGTGACATGAAGTTGGTATGATAACTGAAACAGAAAAATTCAGTCTACCAGGAAATAGCTAAACCTTTTCAAACATATTTTGTTAACTGTCCTCATATTTCCCTCATCAGTGAACAACCATTGGAATGGGCTTTTTCATTACACCAAAGTCAATTGTAGCTTGTCACTTGTCACTAAATTTGTAATATAGACACCAACTTCAGAGAATTAGTAATTACATTAAATTATTAGGATCTACTGTGTTGATGTGAAATGAGACAAAGGGCTAAGAAGTTTCAAATTCACACAAAGTCCAAATATCTAGTATGAATTTCATCAAAGCTTCAATAACATCCCTATGAATTTAATGTACGTGTACTCACCACTGTAACCTATGATACTAACAGACGTTTAGGAAAAAAGTCAAATATCCACCATGGATTTTTAAAAAAAGAATTTTTCTATCTTTACTGTTTTTTCACAATACAATGTGACAAGTGTGAGCCATAGTTTCGTTTTTGATGGATGCAATGTGTATATGCAATGAATGAATACTGTACATGGATGAAAATGTCAAGCTCAAATGTATGCAGTATGATATTGATACTATACTGGGTTTAATTCTCAAAAAATATTTCAAACTTCTGTCAGTATTGAACTACACAATGCCTTCTGCCCATTATATGCTATTATAAATGTGTCTTGTATGCAAGCTGTGTTGGATATTATTGAGATATTTGAATATATATTGGGGTTGTTTTAACTGACAACACTGTTGTTTAATGGCTTGGACCTTTGGTCCAGTGTTTAAAAATGGCTTTTGCTTTATATAGCATATTGAATGGACGTGTGAACTGAAAATAAAAACGGGTACATTTCCTGCACCTGCGTTTGTTTTAATTGTTTTATACATTTTCAAGATCAAACACGTTCTATTTCCATACATTATTAAACATGCCATAATTGAGCTTAGAAGAAATTAACAAACATTATTTGATATGAATCCTGTCATTAAATGCACAATATGACCTCCATCCACCTAATACTCTCATCTCCCTCAGGGGACCCTGTGCATCATCTCTGCTCGAGCCATGTGTTTTACTGTAGACTGGCTGTACTGCAGTGCTCAATGGCTCCACAGGGTGATGATATGGTTCACTAATCTGATCCACCGTGGGAAGTTTGTGTCCTTCCAGGCTGTCCCTCAAACAGTGGTGTTGCTGAAAACACGGAAGTCATTTATACGTCAGACATTATACAGTACAGTAACCAGTAGCAATATGAAAATAAGAAGGTAATGTGAAGTCAGATTCCAGCGGAAGATAATGTTTTCAAATTAAACGTTATTAGCCAAATGCTCCTTTAACAAGTTTAGACTAATAGTGAAGCACTACCTTCTGGTACAAAAAAACGCTAAGTTAAAAAATAGAAAATAGTAATACAAGGGATATATACACTGTAAAAATAACAAGGAATAAATTAATAATATGAACAACATTGCTAGCCTGTACAGAGTCGATGCATGGAGCTACAAGGTAATTCAGGTTTATGTACATATAGTTATGGTTAGTAATGGGTTGGTAATGAACAGTAACAGTGTATATGATGACTGGCAGTGTCTTGGGTGGTTGGGGTCATTCACTATTTTTATAGTCTTCCTCAGACACCACCTGATGTGGAGATGGATTACAGGGAACATGTCCCTGGTGCACCACCCCCTGAAGCACCCTGCCAACTGTTTGGGGATCAGAGTACCTAAGCCCGACCTTTTTAGCCTCCTAAAGGGGTCGAGGCCCTGACATCTCTCTTTACAACATGGTCCATTGCATTTCACAACTCACTTAAGAATTGACCCCAACCAGTGACCTAGGATGCTCCACTGGTCTTTGCTGCTGCCTCCGGTGCACATGTACAACCACAACCTTTCCCCAAAACCTTTACCCGCAATATTTCCCCGCAATCCTTCCCTGCAATCTTTCCACGCAAACTTTCCCTGCAATCTTTCCCCACAATCTTTCCCCTCAGTCTTCCCCTCTATCTTCCCCCTCTATGTCTATCCACAAAGCACAGTAAGTGCCTGGAAATATACACATATATTTTTAAACAAATAAGAAACGACCCAACCCTGGTGCACATCCAGGTCTTAGTCATCTTCCTTACTAGGCATCGTCCTGTGTGTTCTCGTTGATGCCCTGACTCCTTCCTGACTGAGTGTGGGCACGGCTGACCTCACTGGACCAGGTCGTATCCCGGCATTCCATTGGCTCGACCGCGACAGGCTCTTGGCTGTTGCCTTGGTGACAGGGTACTCCAGGCTCTGTGTGGCCCACTCTGGGCGGAACCGGTTCTGCTGCTGTCCTTTTCCAGAAACCAAACCTGGACTGAGGTCCAATGACAATAACATCTAAGAGGAAGAAGAATACACGTAAACCATTTCGGTGTCCTAGTGTCTGTACTGTTTGTACTGTCTCTACACATGTCTGCCGTTGCAAGACATGTTTTTTATTAAGCTGTTATGTACAGTATCTAGGTGGGTTTAATCTGTGTGCTGTTCCCACTGATGAAATGTGTGGTATTTCTACAGACAGAAACACTTAGAATGAGTGTCCTCTCTCCCCCTTCCCCAGAGCAGCATCAGCCCTTTTTCCTCACCAACAGACACACACACCCCAAAGTCCCCTGGGTAGCACATTAACATGAATTTCCATGTCGGTTCCATATGCATGACGCCTGCTCGTGTGTGTGTGTGTCGGTGTGTCGGTGTGTGTGTGTCCTGGGAATTCCAAACATTCCCTCGCCTGAGAGGGAGGGTCACCAGACTGGTCACATTCTATAATGAGAAGTGCTTACCAGTGACTTTGCCTTGCGTATTTTATAATTGGCTGCAGACAGCTCTTTACTCTTCGTTTTGCCTGTGTTGACGACCCCTCTGTTCTTCGCTTTTCTGGAAAACAGACCGTTGTCACAGCAAGTCAAGCTACATGGTCATTTTGGAGCTTTATTAAGACAAATGTGCTGATGGTTCAGTTCAATTTCATACAACTTTGTAGCCTCGGGGGCAGTTAAGAATTCATTGTGCTTTCATTTGGAAATGAACACAGTGGTTTAGTAAATGCTTTGTATTTCAAGTATATTTCACCACACACTCACACACACACATAAACCACACATTAACTGCATTCTCCTAGTCTTACACTTGGCGGGCATGCTCTGTGGGGTCCAGATTCTGTAGATAATTAAATCGTATGGTGTCAGTGGGGTGTTTGTCTGCCCCCCTCCACGGGGGCAGCCCCTTCAGCTGGGACCCTCCTGACCCAATTATGGCGCCAGTACCGCCCCTCTCTTGCTGGACAGGGAGTGTGGATTGGTCAAATGTGACGGTGTTAACCGATATCACCTCAGGGACGGTGAACTCCTGCTGTGAGAGAGTCTGAACACAAACACTGTCACAAGAACTGTCTGTTCCTGACAGCTGGTTTTATATGCTCTCAAGTGTCAGTCACTCACCTTGGGTCCGCCCAGATAGAGCTTTACCACCGTCTCTATATAATGTCTCTTCCAGACCCCCTGTTCAAACAGTGTGGGGGCAAAGTTGATGTACCAGCCCAGTTTAAGGGACTTGGGCATCCAAATCTGGTCCAACTCAACTATTCCTCTCCAGTGCCAACTCACCTGCCAAAACAGGTACACGGATACTGATATGAAGGGTTATAATATGTTATAGGTGATTGTTCACATTTGTACTTAATATGGGGAATATGGTACTCTTTGTAACAATGATTTCTAAAAGTGAGGATGTTGTGTATTCTCTAAAATAATCAAAATGAATGTCAACATAACAGTTTATCCAACAAAGCGTGTCCAGAAATAGTGGTTCATTGCCAAAACTTACCACAGTTTTGGGGTAAATTGAACTTAAGGACAAGGTAAATATAATAGTTAGTTCTCTGGAAACGGGACCTCATATCTTTGCTTACAGAGATCCCAAATATTGAAACTATCTACTTTGGTTTAAATAAAAGCATAATAAAACCTGCATTATAACACAACACATTTATTTGACTTTGTGATGATGTCTCTTAATAAATTGCTTACCATTTTGTTTCTTCTTTCACAGACTCAATGAAATGATGACCTCTTCCTAAATATGATAACCCCAGCTAAGGTCTGTTCTTAGGCATGATGTAGCGCAAACTGTTGGAATGCCATGGCATTTTGACAATATACCACAAATCTCTGAGGTGCGTTTTTGCTTATTACAAATCGATTACTTACAATGAAATCAGTTACATCCAATTTTGTCATACCTGTCTCATATACTACGGCTTTCAGCCAGTCAGAATTCAGGATTCGATTAATGTGATTTAGAATAAAGAATAGAAACTGTTTTGGAATTGTTATCCAAGAAAATAAGCATTTGGCTGCACCTTCTGGGTATAATACCATTTGGTTAGATTTTTTTTGATATTACACAAAAAAAAAACTTGCTGCACACTCTTCAATCCCAACTGTTTTACTGTTTAAGATTTTTTTTTGCATCAATGAACAAGACCATAAACCCTAGCACAGAGCCCTCCCTACCTGGGCACACCTGCAGAGGCTCCTGGGGTCCAGGAAAGAGAACACGTAGAGAGAGAGAACTCTGGGCAGGACTGAGGTGAAATCTAGGTTCTCCTCTGGAACCCTCTCAGTCAGGTTCTGACGGAGGAACCGCAGCTGGCCCAAAGAACACAGCGAAAAGAAGTCTTGTAGGACCGCCTTCCTCTGGCTGTCACTCCACTTGTCAAACTTACAGCCAGACAGATATGGGTGACATAAGGTAAGACAGATATGGGTGACATAAGATAAGACAGATATGGGTGACATAAGGTAAGACAGATATGGGTGACATAAGGTAAGAAAAATGTCTTTGTAGACTTGTAAACATGGACTTCTAAACAACATATAGAATGATTGTTTCCATGTATCTGTATTGCTGTATCTATCAAAGTATTCTCCCTGGTTAATTAGGGATCTGTTAATAACTTCACATTTTTATAGGATCACTTACCCACTTTCCCAAAAGTTTTCGTCTCTCTTCAAACACCTAAAGAAGTACAATATTACGTTAAAACTGGATTCATCACATCATTATTATTTTTATTTTTATGGAATAGAGTGATCTTTACAATGCAATTTGACAGCTGGTGGTTTAGAGGAGTCCAAGCACTCATCTTGGTCTGCATCTTGGCGGGGGATAGAGATACCCTAGGTGCAAAGGACATCTTTCTTTCAGCTGGACTGGACCTCAGCTGCTATTTTCTGTTAGGAGGGGGAATACTTAATTGCCTGATTAAAACATTGTAATAATTCATGTCTTTTTCGTATTTATCTGGCTTTATGTCCGTGTAGTTCGGGTAGGCCTAGTCAAAGCACATAACATCTAAATTCTTCATCAGCTCTGCTATCTCACTTTATTAATGATGTGAATGACCTGCCCTGCTAAAATAAAGGCTGAATGTACTAGACAATGAAAACTAGACAACAAATCAGAAATATAAAAACTAGTGGACTCGTCCTACCTAGATTTCCTCCAGCCTCAGACGCATGAGACAAGCACGTAATTGTCATCCTAATCACGAATCATCCGCGTTAAGTATTGTGCATAGAATTACCAGTAAATGTCACCGTGTTCTTGAAGCGTTCGTACAGTTTCCTAGTTTCCATAGAAATGTGTGTACGGTGGGCCGCACCTCCCCCTCTCCCTCTACCGAACCCCTTCCCCGTAGTGGCTTTACGTAGTCAAGAGCAACGACGTGAGCAGCGCAAACACTGCCTGTCACGCGAGGGTGGCGCTGTTGCCACCGGAATAAAATCTATACACAAGGTGCGGTTTATGAGGTTACAATGGGTACGTTGTCATTGCTTACAGTTTTGCAAATCACACCGGGCACGTTGCATCCAATAATAATACAATGCGTTTGGTCTAGTTTGATTAAAATACTACCATTTAGTGAGACTGATGGCTTAGCAATGATTTATCTCAGTTGTAATTTTAGTCATGTAGCTGTTCAGGGCTGCACAAAATATGTGCACCTCATTCAAACTAAAGCATCAGTAATTTTATAACTGAAACCGGGATGGAGTTCAATTGGTTCAATTGGATGCGCGTCAGCGTTTAATGCGCGCTCTCGTTAAGGACATCATCGCCTATTGGTAAACCTGCTGGGAGGGGAGGAGGGAGAGAGGGAGGAGGAGAGGCGTGTGGGCTTCTCACTCATTGTTACGGGCTCGAGGAGCGTCGAAGACCGCTACACGTGAATTATCATCATTATCATCCCGAACAGAAAGGTAAAATCTTATTTGATTTTTTGGCACTTTTGTTGAAATAATTTCTTATAGTGCATACAGTATTTATTGGCAACACCGCTGGCAGGATTATAGTAACATATCATAGGGGATCCGTCTGAAGTGAGTAAATCAGTTTAGGTAGGCTAGCGTACATACGGTCACTATCGTTTCAAATGAAGTAGCCCAACCGTCATCTTTTGTTCTGTTTTATGACATTTTTATTTGTCGGACAACGTGTTTGTCCATTACGCGCGGTCTTTGGAGTGGACAACTGTCTTTGACGTAGAGAGACGACAATAGTTCACTGTCAACACTGTTGTTTCTATTTACCGGTAGTTTTGTAACGTGGTTCGAAGCATGTAATGCGCTAAAAACCTGCGGGAGACGTCAGTAAACGCTATTACGCACGGTCGTTTGCCTAATGTGCCAGGTGATACCGGGTATGCATTGTGTCAAATGTTCCTTTTTATTACATCTCAAAGTACATTTAATCTGGTAGCTGGCATGTGGCAGTGGTGATAACGGAGATTGCAAAAGCTACATTTCTTCCAAAAGGGTGTGTGTATTTACTGAGATGTAAATTGTTGTGCTATAATAATGTTGTACTAGGTATCTTACTATTACTGCAGTAATAGAATTAGTGTACTAATTTAATTACCGTGATTCACTTGTTCTATATCCACCCACACCAGATTAGTCCCCTGTAAAGGATAATAATGGATAATTTAATGAAAATGCATGTTGTGGTTAGATTCATTGTATATCTAAGAATGTATTAGTCAAGCTACAATGTGCTTACTTTTCCTCCAGATCCCATGACATCTAGGACCTATTGCCGGGATCCACTCTTCGATCCCAACCGTTGTTTATAATCTAAACGGAGTGGCCAGGGAGCCAACGCCAAGCCTCCTGCTAAGGTGATGGCGCTCCTATGACTCAAGGCGATGGATACAGCCAGCCTCAGCCATGGCAGCCATCTTGGATTCTACCCGGATACGAACTGTCATTCTCTGAGACAAGAAACTGGACCAGTCCGTTGCTTGACCGTCATTTACCTGTATCACAGCCACTCTCTCTCTGTCACTGACTTTCTGCTTTGCGTATGAGGCTTATGATCGGGCCCGTGCCCAACCTGGCCATGGGCCTGCCGCGGTTACTGTGTGTGTCTGTGCTGATGGCTCTGTCGGTTAGGGTGGTGGAGGCCATCCCCATGGAGTCTGCTGCCGGGAGCCACAGCATGTTCACCTGTGAGCCCATCACCCTGCGCATGTGTCAGGGGCTGCCTTATAACTCCACCTTCATGCCCAACCTCCTCAACCACTATGATCAGCAGACTGCCGCACTCGCCATGGAGGTACACCCCTGACTCACTGCTCTACATGTCTCTCTCTCACACACACACACACACACACACACACACACACAGACACACTCACACACACTTTCTATTTTTCCTCCTATCTCTTGCGCTCGCTCGTTTCTCTGCTTGCCGCTTTTTGTCTCTGCTTGTCTGCCCCTTTTCTCTCATTCTTTCTGTCTTTGCGATTGCTGTCTTTCTTTTCCTCTGTCTTTATCTCGCTTTCTTCCTCGCTGTCACACTCTCTACATTTATTTCAGCCATTGTTAATACTTGAGATAGTATACTGCTGGGTTCAATTGAGGGTCTGAGTTGTATTTTGTGTCTTGATGAAGAGTAAGGCGTTCTTTTACTGTACACTGGAAGATAAAAAGCTAAGTAGAACCAGGGGTCAGAAACTGTCAAATCACCAACAAATATAAAACGGAGATGTCAATATGCAATGAAGGTGTGAATGTATTTGAAAATGTATTCTCTTTTTGGGTTTAGTTGTGGTCAATTTGTTGGGTACGCATGAGTATTTTCTTCCGCCTCCCCCGACCGTGCGGTCATACAATATTTGCCCTCGACTGAATCTAATTACTTAGGCCTGCAGTAGAGGAAACATGTTGGGTGCTTTTTAGAACCATTTGCTGAGGATTCCACCTTGAATCTGCTTGTAAGGATCTTCAAACTAACTTTGCATCTGCTTCTGCCTTGTGAAGGATCCTATCATAAACCGTTTTATCATTTGAAGGTTCTTCTTTTGAACTAATTTGAACGGTTCTTCTTAGAAGCCTTCTTAGAGCCTTATTAGCTTTTGAAAATTCATTCTTTTTGACTTGGCCTAGCAATACCCCCAAAACTGTAGGGTTTGGGTAACTCCGGGTTTACAGGCGACATTTGTTCTGCAAGTCGCATTTTGCTCGTTTCCAAGTGATGGTTATTCCTACTGGAATCCAGCCACAGTTAAGATATACACAAAGTAGAATTGTTCATCCCCCACAAAATGCATTCAGAATAATGATCAGGGTAGGGACAACTCAAATTGAAGACTACTTAAATCAGCTAAAGATTAGAACACTTGCAATAAATCCAACTATTAACAAATTGTATTTGGTTAGAAAACTTTATTTATTGTCACATAGTATGTAATAAACCAACCATTGAAAGCACAAATATTAAACAAAACATACTTTTACTAAGTTTTAAGGTACTCCTTCAGACCTCTGCGTTGTTGCGGACAGTTGTGCGAAATCAACTCAGTGCCTTCCAAAGGGTACGGGGAGGATGCCGGAAAGTTCTGTCTTGTCTCATGCTCAGGCGAATTGGGGTTATTTTCTGGATAATGTGCTTTCCTCCATGGAAAGTGGAACCCGATCCCTCTGTAAAGAACCCCTTTTCTAGGAGTTTGTTGCATTTCATACTGTTCTGGTTTGACATGAATTCATAGGCGGACAGTCTGCTTCATGGACGGCATAACCAAACCGGCACTGCTAGCATGGATAGCTGGCTACCTGGTAATAATGTTGATAATGTCAAAGTGGTAGCCTACTTTTAGTCTGCTCCTCTAGCCCTGGGGACTGAGAACATATTACAAAAACATTATAAGATCAATTAACTTTTAAAATTTCTTTTGGGGGCATTTTTCAAACCATAAATTATTAAATGACTCTGTGAAGTGGATTGTGTGGTGGTCTAGTCTGCTGCAGGCTTCCGCTGGAAAATGGTTCCTCTCTGCAACCTGCTGTTTCTGTTGTGACAGACTGCCCAACAGCAACTACTTTTAATATTTGAGTCATTTTGCTTACTTATCCGGTACATTCGTCTTACAGTAAGAAAGCTATGAGGGACAGACACATACTCCTTCAGTCATAGTAAATCTAAAGTGCCCATGAGCAGATGAGTGCTAGAAGTTATAAAAAGTCAAGTGTGAGTGTTGGTTTACAAAAAGTACTTTTTTTCCAATTTTTTCACAATTGTTTCCTTTTGTACTGCACAATTTCAAGCATTTTTTTGCTCTACAGAAAAAAATATGTTTTATATAACAGGCTTTGGTCTCAGGACTTTTGACTAAACTCTAGATCCACTGTGCTGAAGTGAACATACAGTCCTGTGCATGAGATAATGTTTGATTCCAGATGCTGAAATAAGCCACTGGCACACTTATCATCCCGCTTTCAACCTCTGCAGATCAGTAACACACACACACACACACACACGCATCACACACACACATCACAAACACAGGGATCCTCTGTACAAGGTTCATTGCTGGCATTTGAACTCAATCAGTGAGGATTTGCATTTCCTCATTAGATTAGTTGTACCCTAATGGTATCTTTCTAGCCTAATCTGTCCAGTACTTTGGATCTTGTCTTGCTACCCCACATCCGTCCATCAGTCCGTTCACTAAATCCTCCGTGCCTCCCAAACCTACTCCCCACCACCAGCCAGTTCTCCCTGCCCAGTCTTGCTCAGATGGAACCTAGAGAGGATGTTGCTGAGCACAGCCCACCCAGCTGTTCCCACTCTGCTGGTCGTGTCCTGACGAGGAGGCAGAGATAGACAGAAAAGAGAGAGGGATGGAGAGAGAGTGTTTTGTGCTGGTTATGTAACTAACCTCTCCACATGCCCAGGCCATCACACTACATCAGAGCTGCAGTGAGTGAACTCAGCTTATCACTTTAAATGTCCCACAGCATTCTCCATTCCCATGTCCTTCGCTCACACACTGACATTGGTTAAATCAGTGTCGTCAGCTCTGATTTATAATCCAAATCCGTCATAGTTATCTGTCCATAAACTTTCTAGCATGCATGTACGTGAAAATAAATTCTTACTTAGTTACCACTACATACATTATAATCAGGTCAGGGTATCCTACTGTTTTATCTTAGGCCAGTGTTGTAGTTGTTTCAATTTGGGTTTTCACTACTCTGAGGGGGTTTTGGTTAAAGACAACGGTTCAGTTTGATTAGACACGCTTTCACAAGCATGTCTCTGTTAACACAATGAACAGCTATTTTGATGTTTAGAAAACACATGAATACTAATCGGTGATAAAGACTGAGGCATCCAAAACACCTCAATCTCCACATTGACCTCCTGAAGTATCCCTGGCATGGCCGACCGGTCCATGAGAGAGTAACCAGATCCTTTAATAAGAGAAAAAGCCAAACGAGGATTGACAGTTGATTTGAAAGGGAATAAGGTTCACTCAACAACCATGATAATGATGATGAATGGCTCGTAGCGTGGAGAAATCGGGACTTGGACGAGAACCAATGGCTTCCTTTCATCCTCGTCTGCGGAGAAAACCCTCTGAAGGAGTGTTTTTAAGACGCTTCATGTCTTTTCCTTGTAAATGGCATTGGAGCTGGGAAATTTGTACCATAACCAACTAGTCTCTAGAGGAAATCACTGAGTATCTTCTACCCCAGCTCTCATTTAATCATCGTTCTATAGAGAGTGCTTTTCATTTTGGCTTCAGGTTTTTGGCTGTGTGGTTGCTAACCATTTGGTGCACAAATTACACATCTCTCGAAATAAAGTCTGAGTCAGTCAGCCTTAGGGTGCTTGTTGTGGAACTGACTGACCTCAGTATAACCCCGCTGCTGGAGTGCGATAGCAGCCCGAAGGCTGGGAATTTACTATTTCTTTAGCATCGTCTATCCTCCGTTTTCTGAGAGAGAGAATTTGAAAAGAAATGGACAGATGCAGTACTACGACTGTCAAAGGGAGTGTGAGGAGACTACACATCAATGCAAACTGATAGACGGACAGGGGAGAACGTTTAAACGGGGAATATCTCAGGCACTCTGAACAATTTTGTGGATAGAAGTATTTGAAACATTAACTGCAGATTTCTTTTGATCATAAATGCTTGTTTTTATGCTAGTAGTTCAGTAAAATCTTACAAATGGCCCCTTTTTTCAAGAAATACACGTTTTCCTCAAAACGTTACAATTATTGGAACTCGTAAGACTTCTCTTGAACTTTAATGATTATTATTGAATGCTGAAAGAGTTTGTCTGATTGAATTGAATACCGTCTGCATTAATGAAACAATAATAGCCATTATGAACGAAAGAAAGTCTCATTCCCATTCATGGCCTAATCTTATACACATTTGTCAGGTTGTGTGTAAAAATAGACAATCCCCCTCCGTTCTCAGTGAATCCGTGTAAAAGTCCGTCCATGATCTCAGGTGCCAGTCAAACAGGTAACAGGGCAAGCAGCTAGCGGGACAGTACATTACATGTTATGGTCTGATAAACTCAGGACACAATAGACCTCTGTTTTATTTAATGTCAAACACGCTGTTTATTAGCTCCTCACTGAATGGTGTTTGTGTGTGTGTGTGTGTCTGTGTGTCTCTCTCTCTCTCTCTCTCTCTCTCTCTCTGGCTAATCAACAACTGGTGTGTGTGCTTAATAAACAGTTGCATGAATGACACGGCCGCCTAGCTGAAGGAGGAGATGGCCCCTCCCTCTCTCTCTCCTTCTCTCAGCCGTATCTCTTTTGTCCTTCGCCCCCTCCCCCCACGCGAGGTACACTGCACGGTTGCCGGGGAAACGGGTCCCAATTGTGTTGTTAACAAAGGAGCAGGCTTTTCTGCGGCTCTCGGGAGGTGGTCCCTGCTCGCCGCCCTTTGACCCGCCCGAACACACCACAGCCCCGCCCTCTACTCCCTCCTTGGTCCTCCCGTTGGCGCATCGGCCATCGCCATGGCAGTTGGAGAAATGTGGAGAATTGAGAAGGGGGAGGAGGAAGGGAGAGATGGAATGAGAAATTGAAACTTGGGGGACTTGTTTTAGGTCAGTTAAGTAGTGAAGATTTTAGATTTGTTGTGTTTGTTCAGTCCACCTTGGATTCATCCTCCACTCATTCTCTCTTCTGTGAATTCCTTTGAGTCTGAAAGAAGCTTTAGTTGACTGGTCTTGAAACAGATATCTAAAAATACATAAATGTCACACTCGTGTGTGCTCATGCACACAGACACACAGAAACACTTACTCGGTAAGGCTTTGTTGTTCAATTGATTTATTTGCCAGGACAGCCATTTCCAGATGACTGCATATAATTTGACTACTTTTTCAGAGATCCTAAATCTCTTAACTAACGCCATAAAATCATAATCACGTTATCGCTAGTTTAAATTGCATTACCGCACTGTTATAGTGTCCCTCAGGGTCGGGGACGCCACTTGACAGAATCCTATGTATTACATGCTTGAGACCACGGAGTGAGGGGATTCTGGGACATTAGCAGGCCAATGTCTGGCGCACACACACACACACACACACAGCCTTTGGTGCAGTCAAACAGCAGCTGTTTTTAATGTGACCAAGTTACCATTATCTACTTTTCTGTTCTGAGGCTAAGACCATTTCACATTTGTTTGGGCTGCCGTGTGGTTGAACATACGCACACACACACACACTGTACCGTACAGTAATCTCCTCCTAGAGCCCACATCTGCCCTGGGCTGTGAGTGTGAGGAGTGAGGGCAGAAGGGGCAGCCCAGATGAGCCTCCTCCATGTGACGTTCATTAGATCATCCCAGTCCTCCATGTGGATGTAATGCACCATGACAGACCTCTGGTGAGGTAATGTCACCTGACTGGAGACTGGCTCTTTCCATCTCAAAGATTCCATACAGAAGATGGCGCAGGTATGTCAAACTCTCATCTTCATTAAAAAGAAAGGTACGCGGTTGGGATATCAGACATGCAGATAAGTCTCAAATGTTCTTCCACAGCCACCTTCAAGCCAGGTTTGGGTCTTTGTGTGTGAAGACATCTGTTTCTCAGAACTGATTGATTTGAGTGGCTGATTGATCTGTTGTGACAGGTGTAACAGTGAGCCAATCATACAAGAATTAATTAATTTCCCTGGTTATAATGCTGAACGCGTGGCATTTGAGATTTCAATTAAATGGAATAAAATATTTTTTCCAGCGAGTGCAACATGCTGTGAAGCTTACAAAAGAAACGGCATCTGAAGACCCAAATACGACTGAACATTTTTTTTTAAAGTGCATTCATTCATTTGCCCGGATGATGTCTGTCATCTCTGATGTCTGTCGGAGCGCTACGTTCCAACAGTCACTAACCAGGACGAACCACATGTCGTCATCCCCTTTATGTAATTGCCCATGTGAAAACTGAAGGCCGGAATATTGTGTTTGATATGCAAAAGGCATTTACAAAAGCTGTCTGCATGTGAATGTGATGTGGGTTCTTTTGTGTGGGAATGGGCAAGCCTAACAGGCATCCTAATCCCTTTAAAAACAGGCAGGCGTCTGGGAGGAAGCCCACACTGAACCCCGCTGTCAAAGTAGGATCCTGTGGACGGACCGGGTCTACATTCATACAGAATAAATCACCATGACTCATTGGTGGACAAATGCCCCATCTTAATTTGATCACTCTGTTGTTTGCAGGGAAGATATGCAAACCTGTAATGTATTCAAGGTTTCAAAGGGCCTCTAAAGTTGGTGAATTCCACTTTTTCAAGTATTGGACTTGATTTGCCGTAATAGAAAGTACCAACCCCTACAAAAGATTTCCGTTGATTATCATCCGCATAAGTTGCATTTCCTGTTGCTGCGTGATCCTTCTGCTGTGAGAGACTGTCTCGAATTACCGTACGGCACCAGTAATACGGAGGCTTAGGTGATGATGGATGACAACATGAATGTGCCTCATCATAGTCATGGTGTGTGTTGTGTCTGTGCGTGTGTGCGTGTGTGTGTGAGTGTGAGTGTGTGCGTGTGGGGGGGTGGGGGGGTGTTCGTATGTGGTTAAGGTGATATATAGTAGTTTAGATTGATACCAACAGGGCATAGGGAGTTTTTATACTGTTAAGATGAAGCCAAATCCTGTTCTGGCTTGTTCTGTTCCAGTGCCCACCACTGTTACCCATTTTGGCTGTAGAAATGAAATTCCATTTAGCTCATCTTCCCATTTTGGTGGGTGGGGTTCCTGTCTTGTTCCTCTACCCTCCCCCCACCCCTCATTCTCCCTGTCACTGTCACAAAGGCCGTCCCCAGCAGGGGCAGGATGCAGCTAGCTTGGCCCTTGGTGGGGCTGGGGGCCCTTTCTTCCCTCCCCCTGGGGATTTGCATACTAAAGCCATGCCCCACAGCTGCTTGCTAGCTAGCACTTTATCCCTGAATGCACTTTTCCAGAGACGGGGGTGTGTGTGTGTG
>JACXGI010005227.1:15734-48465 GCA_016801175.1 Esox masquinongy | reverse complement strand
TAGTAGTAGAACCCCGCGGGGGACTTCATGGGGTGGGGCAGGAAGGCGGTGAGGACCGGGGCCGGGCCGGGGGTTGGGGGAGGCTCTGGCGCTGCCATCTTGGGGATCATGGGGAACAGGCAGTAGGGGTCGATGTAGGGGTTGCACATGGTGACCGCGGCGGTCTTGATGGACGCGGGCATCACCACCTTGGCCTTGGGTTTGCTGGTGGACTCGGCGATGCACTCCGGGTTGTCCGAGTCGGCGCAGGTCTTGTAAACGGCGCTGAGGTGGTTGAGATAATGGTTGAAGGTGGGGGCCTCCTCGGAGCGGTGCTTGTTCTGCAGGAAGCTCATGTACATCTTGTCCAGATCCTCGATCTACAGGGAGGACAGAGGAGAGACAGTACAGACCAAAGCCAACCGTATGTTCACTCTGAATAAAACAGACACTTGGAATGTTTGTTGCTTACTCCTTCCTGGTTGCCGGAATCCATGAAATATTTGTACCATCCCCAGAAGTCAGGCACACGCTTAAGGACGGGGATGGGATAGGAAAGACTCGTCTTGCTGCGGACATCACTGGATGCAGAAGACGCTGGAACAACAGAGAAAGAAAATGCATATGAAGAAGAGAATTATATATTAAAGAAACACATCACAGTGCAAGAATGTGTGAATACACCACAGCATGACCGTCCTTGTCTTTCTGTTGGTACTGTAAGGATGTCATTATCTTTCTATTAGTACTGTAAGGATGTGTCACTGGCCCTCATTCATGAAACGTGCGTACGATCAAATTTGATCTAATTGTACAACCATTTCACCAACAATGCTGGTATTTATCAATATTATCTTTATCATATCCTTACAATTAAGAGACTGTGTAAACCAATGTCAAAAAATAAGATTATGCTTGATTCGCAATGACACCATCATTATCAGTAACTGCGCAGATTTTGTCATGGTGAATGATGAATGGTTTATTAGCCGTTTCAGGCTAATATGATTAATAATGCTTCATAGTGTGTTGTGTGTCAACAAAGACCAGTGCAGCGCCTTGTCGTGTTCACGGCTTTAAGTCTTTCCCAACGTCCGGTTCTGAGACCTTTTCTGAGAAGGTTTCATGAATGAGGCCCACTGTTCCGCTGGGAGGTGCCTTAAGAATGGTATCATAATAATATTGCAATAAAATAATTCCAAACAATTAGTATTTACAGGAGTGAGACATTTACCTAAACTCAGTTCCTTAATAGGGATTACTTCCATTCAACTTTTCGTCAATCAGACGTACAGTATTGCAGGGATATTTAATTCAGAAAATTACTTAAATAATTGGCGTTGGAGACACGCACTAGAATAGTCACATATGCCAAGAAGGTTTAGACCTTAGTTTAAAAAAGATTTTCAACCAACCAGGGCAGTATTTATGATACATGTATTTCAAATACGTATTTCAAATACAAAATAGGCCTTTGTAATTTGTATTTGATAGGGTTGATGAGAATCGCTTCATATTTTCTATCAAAATACTTTAGTGTTTTGCATTTTGTAGTTTTAAAATGCTTACTTTCTCACCCACACCCACACATAGGTTTGCCTCTTTTTGGTAGAACTTTTGAACTTTTGTTTTGGAATACCTGGTCTGTAGTATTCTCTATTGTAGTATTCTCTACTGGAGTTTAAGTAAATGTTCTTACCACACTATTAATGTGTTTGTGTCCTCTATACCTATATTCTGCGTCTCTCAACAGATTCACTGGTTGGAGTTAATACTCATTGACAAGTTCTGTTGCTACGTTCTGATTACATGTACGTTTCTGGCTCCATTGATAAGTAAAACAAAATTTAATAATTATTGACAAAGAGCTAAAAGGTTTGTTTTCAACTTCCAAATAGGTGTCCGATAATTCATAAATATATAATTGATTGCTAAATTATTGTATCCTAATTAAAGTAGCTGTTTTGTAGAATCATGGTTTTGCATACCTTTGCATGAATGACTGCCTGACACATAATTTATTATTATATTTATGATTAACAATAAAATGATTAATTACTTAGAAACTAGTTGCTATGTATAAAGGTCCCAACAGTTGTCTTATGAATGACTCGTTTGTTATTGAGTCAGTGTTGCTGATGCAAAGTAGGCCCTTCACTACCAAACACCAAGTAACTAAATTAGGATTCAATAGAATCATTAGCAAACTGTTAAACATTGAGCTGTAGGTTACTTTAAAACTAACCTTCATCTGGGTGATCACAGGGAGATCTATAATATTTGATCTCTTAACTGGTTGCAGATGTCAAATTCATCGCTTGACTCATTAGGCAGAGAAAAGCTGTTGCTATCAAACATTGTCTGCTTAACTGAGTCAGTGTTCTGGTGATGGGATGGATCAAATAGGCTGATAAATGGAAGGTTTGCAAAGTGATTTCATGCTCCCTTGTAAAAGTATTTTTAAAATGCAAAAATACAGTAGTTTATTTTTATACATGGTGTGGCTGCTGTATTTTGAAGTATATTTTGATACACTTAAATTTAAGGACGCTAGTATCATATTTTAAAATACATTTGGATGTATCTTTGCCCATCTCTGCAACCAACACAGCGAAACAGTGTTTTTCCTCTTAAACTACAGTATTGACACGTCCCTCGGCACTAAGGATTCTCTGGTTGCAGATGCCCCCTAGTGGAGCAACTATGTCATTGCGAAGGTGTGTTTACAAAATAGATACAGCTGAGGAAATTTTAGCGTTGGATCTTCAATTTTGGGATGGGATGGGCCCACCTGTAGATCTACCTAATATGTTACATTTTCTTAGTGTAATAATTTAAACAGGTAAGCAAATTCCTCAGATGTTTGATTGGATATATACTTGATACAGCAAAATGGACTAATACTACTTATAAGTCAGTCTAATACCATCTACTTAATGATTTAGATCTGGAACATACTATTGCTTATACTGTAATTTACTCAAGTAAAAGTTACCTTCTTATGCTGCTACTGGAATAAAAGTTAAAAGATTTACAGTAAAAAACCTAGTATTAGTTACAAATGCAATTTTTACACATTATAGCAAACTGTGACTGCAAGTCAAACTGTGACTGCACACTGTAAATTTGTATTATAGCTGTGTTTAAAAAAAAATGGGACGCTGTGTAAAATGCAAATAAAAACAGAATGCAATGATGTGCAAATCATTTATCCATAAATTTAATATTAAATAGTACAAAGACAACATATCAAATGTTGATACTGAGAAATTATACTGTTTTTGGAAAAATTCATGCATTCATCCATTTTGAATTTAATGTCAGCAACACATTTAAATAAACTTGGGACAAAGGCATGTTAACTGCTGTGTTGTATCACCTCTTCTTTTAACAATGCTCTGTAAGCATTTGGGATCTGAGGCGACCAATTGCTGTAGTTTTGAGAGTGAAATGTTTTCCCATTCTTGTTAGATACAGGAGTAGAAGTAGATCGCGGTCGCTACAACCTGTTGAACCACACTGACGGGTACTCTAGAAACAAAATTGTTCACTTTCATCCATCTGTGCCAGTGGAGACGTTAACTGGATGAAATGGCGGACGGTAAAGACTTGGGTGGAAAAGATAAGGTATATATTTATATATTTACTTTTATATTTACCTGTAATTTCCCATTTGCATTATTGGCCTATTGGTCCTGCTGAATTTAACGAACAGACAATATATTTATTTTGTTGGCTCATCTTGGACAACGGCTCTAATGTTGAGATTGGAAACGGTCGGTCCACATAAATCACTGAGACATTATCACTGAATATGTAGTTACATTTACTGGAAATACCTGGAACAAGGAGTTCTGGATAAGGCTTTCTTTAACAAAGAAATTCCAACAAATGTTGATTTCAGATGTACTTTCTGCATGTAATCTAGTAATATAGTATGTGTAGTCAAAGAACAACAAGGAACCATAAATCAAGATGCCTGGATTCCTCCAATGGTTCTTATTGGTTCTGAGAGTGCAAGGGACGACGAATAACCAATGTTGATGATGTACACGGTCAACGGATGTACATCATCAGACCCCTTTCTGCATCGTTCTCAAACCCCACATGGACGGCCCCCGAGTCCGACAGTACAAAATGTCATTGGAAGGAGAGAAGGGAATAGAACCCACCTTCCAAGATCTGAGACAACAAACTGTGCTCATTCCTACTGTCAGCCCATACAACACACCTCTTTTGCCAGTGAAAAAGGTAGGCACCGGAAAGTATCACATGGTTCAAGACCTACGCCCCTTGAATGATGTCGTTCAAGCTGAATTCCCTGTCGTACCCAACCCTGCCAGCATCCTGTCTTTAATCCCAAAAGACACCAAGTGGTACACTGTGATTGACCTCTGCTCTGCATTCTTCTCAATCCCTCTGCACCCTGACTACACAAAACCATTGACCTTTATGCAGCAGAAAAGGCAGGGTTTGCAAATGCAGTCCTCATTCAGAAGCACAACGGGGCAAATAGGCCTGTGGCCTGGTACAGTCACCGGCTGGATCCAGTGGAAAGAGGGATGCCAACCTGTGACCAAGGCCTAGCTGCCGCTGCCTTCGCACTGAAGAGATCATCAGGCCTCACCCAAGGCAGTCAAATTACCCTTCATGTAACACACAGCATCGCTGCACTGTTGGAACCAAGGACTCAACACATGACTACCCAACGACTGTCCGGATATGAGATTCTGTTAACTGCCCCAAACATCACCATCAAACGATGCAACACAGTGAATCCTGCTGCCTGTATGTCAACAGCCACCGATGAAGAGGAACATCATTCCTGTCTCTCTGAAATTGCACAAGAGACCAAGTCCTGAACAGACCTCAAAGACAACCCCTGTCTGATGCAGAACTAGAGTTCTTCGTAGATGGCTCATCCCGGCAAATGGATGATGGTACTGGACTACAGACAGGATATGCTGTCATCTTCATAGACAATGGGATCATTGAACAGGGTAGACTACCCACAGACTTTTCAGCTCAGAAAGCAGAACTGGTCGCACTGACTAGGGCATGTGAACTTGCTTCTAAAAAATCAGTAAACATCTATAGTGACTCAAGGTGAAAGAGGCACAAGAACTACCCTCCCCAACGCAGCCATGCCACAAGTACCAACCAGGCGACTGGGTCTACATCAAGATCTTCAGGAGAAAATGGAAGGAACCAAGATGGAGCGGACCACACCAGGTCCTCCTGACAACCCACACAGCTCTACGGGTATCCGGAAAGGACACCTGGATCCATGCCAGCCACTGCCGAATGGATCGAGACCCTCCAGTCAAGAAGGACAACCCACAGGAGACAGAGGAACAGGCCAACTCGAGGAAGGAGTAGACCTACGGTCCCCCAGGAAAAGAAAACCTGGAGCATCCAGAAGTGCCCTACTTTATGCCATTACAGGGTTCGCCATAGTCTCGGTGATACCAGTGGTGGGAACTCTGCTGAGTCTAGAATCAACAGACCCCTCCAATGGAGTACCAGTCAATCCGGCGAACAACAAGAGCGATAAAAGGGAGAACTGGACATCAATACGTGTAACTGCACTCACAACCCCCACTTGCACACACACACACACCCCCACACCAGAGTTACTGAAGAAGGAAACAGGGAAGGCCCGAAGTCAAAGGCATAGAATGTCAAGAGATCTAAGTAGACCACAAGTGGTTTGCGCAGAAACAGAAATATCCTTGTTTTGTAGCAATATTCAAAGCACGGCAGCAGAGTCCATGCTTCTGGCCATCCAAGAATATGCAACAGGATCATATTGTACGGTGGGAGGGCAAAATCTAACCAGTAACGAGGAATGGAACCCAACTGTATTCACCTCTGCGATAGGATATTGTCAGCACACCTTACCTTACGCATATGAATTCTCTACACCCACAATTACAGGAGGATCTCTCTCATACACATTATACATAGACGAGGAACTAGGCTTCCCTCACCAGTTCTACTCTGTATGTATGTACATTGCCCTTACTGTCACAGGAAGGGAGAGCGTCCGTAGCAAAGTTCTGTCCCCAATCAAGGTGTCCAAATGCGGGAGTCCAGCCATGGAAAGCAGGCAGCCAAATGAAGAAAGTGAAGAACTTGCATCCATCTTCTCCTCAGTAAAGAATCAACTGTCAAGTCCCACATTCATAGCTCAGAAATATGTCACCCCTGAAGAAAGGTTTATACTAACAGCCATCTCAAATTCATTTGTAAAACACATTACATGTAAAACAGATAGAGTAGACATACAGTGTCAGCTTACACCAGGGTCACCCATGACCATTGTTAGCCTAGTCTCTGCCCCACCAAAATCTGTTTTCTTTACGTGTACTACGGCCTCATGGGACCAGGAAAATAGAATAGCCATAGTAGGAGAAAGGTGCCCAGAGGAGGTAATGATAACCCATGTACCTATACGATTTGAAGTTGGTGTAATGTTTACTGTGGTCAATCTGTTTAAGATGATTAGTGGAAATACATTCTACTGTGCTTTCTCCACTCCGGAAGGTGCTGCAAAGGTTGAGCGACAGGTAATGCACCTGGGTCATCAGGTGGTAATACAGAACTGTGACATACCAAAGGTACATGACCGCACTATGATTGCCCATCACCCATTGCTCCCAATCCACCCCATGATACCGGAACCACCCACTAAAGGTGGGACTGGAAATTTGTATAGTCAGTTAGCCCTAGCACACGCCAAGGCTATTGGGATGGGGAAATGTGTTGTATGTGGGCTAATACCACATAGTTCCAGAATGGGGGTGCCTCTGATGTCCATCCCAATATGTGCTTGGACACAGAGCTCTGTGAACAGCTAGCCTCTTTAGCAATGATCTTTTGTGTCTTGCCCTTCTTGTGCAAGGTGTCAATGGTCGTCTTTTGGACAGCTGTCAAGTCAGCAGTCTTCCCCATGATTGTGTAGCCTACAGAACTTGACTGAGAGACCATTTAAAGGCCTTTGCAGGTGTTTTGAGTTAATTAGCTGATTAGAGTGTGGCACCAGGTGTCTTCAGTATTGAACCTATTCACAATATTCTAATTTTCTGAGATACTGAATTTGGGGTTTTCATTAATTGTCAGTTATAATCATCAAAATTAAAAGAAATAAACACTTGAAATATGTCAGTCTGTGTGGAATGAATGTATACATTATACAAGTTTCACTTTTTTAATGGAATTACTGAAATAAATCAACTTTTTGATGATATTCTAATTTTATGACCAGCACCTGTAGTTAATGAAATTAAGGACATCACTTATCAGGCTCACCTTGAAGAAGTTTCAGGGCCATTCACCTGGCTAACCAAACTATGGGGAGAGTATGAGTGGTTAGTGTTTGAATGGGTGGGCTCAGTCATACTGATTGTAACAATTCTATGTCTGCTAATGTTCCTACTGTGTTGTTGTTGCCGAATTTCCATAAGCAAATGTGCAGGTACCCATGATCAATTTAGTATCGTAGTGTGAGAACAATCTAACATCTGTACCCTTCAAGATTTTTCCCCCTGGTTCACACTGATTCTCACTTACACTGATATGCATCACAAGTCCACACATAGTTTAAAAGCCTGGAGTTGTCACAATGGTATACATCAAACCCAGAACGGGGCCTGGCCCAGTGCGGTGAATCGTCTACCAACATACGCATGGATGATATGCGGATATCCAGAAGAAAGAAGACTAGCATCTTGATGTAATAATTTCTTGTTGAAGTAACTTATGAAGTAATAGTCAACCACTAGTCATCAAGACACTGAATGGAAAAGCCATAAGCAGTGGTAAAATGTATGCATTTAAAATTACACTCATGTTTCTGTTTTACTCAGGTGTTTGTCCATAAATGGACAAAAAGGGAGAATTGTTGAGATCATGATTTTGGGGTGTCTCGTACCCCCTCATTCTTACAAAAGCCTAATCAAGGGGTATGTCATTTCACATTGAATACCTTGATTGTTGTCATCATGTCTTGCCAGGTGGGCTCTCATCGCCACTGGGATGCCCTCCCTCCAACGCCATTCGGGGGCGGAGTCACTGGCTTGTTGTTTTCTCTCTGTTGCGCACTTGTGCAATTGGCCTGTACTCTGCTGGCTATACTCGGCCCTCATTCAGGGTGGTTGCGGTTGGCGGGTGTCACTTTGGTTGATGCTTGGCAATGTGGGTGGATTGTTTTCCTGCCTGTTTGGCCCTGGCCGGGGCCTCCCCCGGATAGGGCCACAGTGTCACCGGACCCCCCTGTCTCAGCCCCAAGGTCTTACGCTGCTATATTATTGTGCTGGGGAGTAGGGTCAGTTCTCCTTCTCCACTATAAATCCTTGTAGATCTAAGGAATGCCTTTTCTAAATTTTTTCGTTTTAAACTTAGGAGGACATGAGGTCCTGGCCCACACCTGAGGAGTACCAGGCTTGAAAGACCCGTTGCTGTCCCGGTCCAAAGTCCTCCTGATTGGGTTGCAGATCAAGACGATTTCAGCTGCCACTGTGCTGACACCTCCCCCTCCCCGTGTTGTCCTTGTCCTTGTCCATCTGGTCATGCTTCCGACCTGGACTAAGTTTAAATAGACTCTGGACTTAATTATTACAATTATACTCTTAATATGTTCACCCGGTACAGCCAGAAGAGGACTGGTCACCCCTCTGAGCCTGGGTCCTCTCTAGGTTTCTTCCTAAATTTCGGCTTTCTTAGGGAGTTTTTCCTAGCCACTGAAATTCAACACTACTGTTGTTTGCTCCTTGGGGTTTTAAGGCTGGGTGTTTCGTAAAAGCACTTTGTGACAACTGCTGATGTAAAAAGGGCTTTATAAATAAATTTGATTGATCATTTACTGCCCAATTTCTGTATCCTGATCAAAGTTATTTCCTATCCTGGTAATGAATTATCCTAATCAACTGTAAGAAAGGAATGTGTGCTAACCTAGCCTACATTGACAGAAATGATCAAGGTTGTAATCTTGAGTATACTGTAATTGATATTCAGTTACCAGTAAATGTTCTCTTGTATATCAAGAGATAGTTAAGAAGTAGACCAAGAGTTTAGTCTTGGGTGAAACTAATTTAATAAATGTAAATGTGGGAGTGCCGATTTCTTTGTTTCATTGTTGGAGAAAACAAAGGAAGGTGGCATTAGAATTTGGCGCCAGTTCTCCTGAGTTTTCACACCTTTTGTAATAAAGAATCAACCTTTTGTTCAAGAGTATATAAAGCCCCTTGTAACCATAAAACTTAGAGCAACCCATCCTGCAGTTAGTGTATCTTCTGATTGTGACGTGCTGTTGACTTGCTCCCGTGCAACCGAATAAATCGACATAACCAACTGCTATCTACGTTTGAAGACTTTTGATTGTAAATCGTATTACAGAGAGGAATTTGTTGAGTTTCAACATCACTCTAGGGGAAAACTGGAGAGTAGGCTGGTTTTTATAGTTGTTTGCTAGTTAAAATTCTACAGGTAACATCTAATCTTAAATACTACTGTAAGTTGCTCTGTAAAATAGTGTCTGATAAATTACTCGAATGTAAAAATGTGTACAGACTGATGGTGGGTGGGATGATGAATGCCAAATAAAAAGGGCCTTGCTGCTTAGATAAATTGGGTAATAACCAGACGAACAAGTAATAATCAAAGTATTTATTTAATTTTGTTGTCACTCACCTGTCTCATAGTTTTCCATTCTTCATCTCAACCTCTTTCCAGGTTAACTGCCTGGAGCCCTACCCCCTGTCCCCAATTCTGGCCATCAGTGTTCTGGATCACGATGTTCCACCGTGGGCCCTGACTGCTGAGAACACTACCTGGCTAAAAATCTTCAAAGACATTTCGCACTTATCCTTCTACTAATATTAAACATGCATCTGTGGATTTAAATATTCCATTACATTACTTGGATACTGCATACCACATAGTCTCCATAGTCTCAGTCCTTAGTTTTTATGCTGCAAGTGTTTGTGCCGGGGGACAAGGGTCAGTCAGAATTCTGAGGTATCCTTTTGGATCTTAGGAATGCTCCTGCTAATAACTGTGGTGTCCTGTTCAATCTTAAGATAACCAAAGTCCTTGGACTGCTTCTTAGGATTACCTGGCCTGCTGACTCCTAGCGGTCCCTGCTCAATGTCCACCTGGTTATGTCGCAGATCTAAACAGTGATGACAGGCCACCTGGTCACCCCTGTCTTTGTCCACCTGGTTGTGCAGCTGATCTGGATTCTGTCTAAAGACTCAGCCTACCTGTATTTGCTGACACGCTAGTAACTGGAACATGCAGAAGTAGTGGCCCAAAAAGTTAATTTATTCTTATGAATTTCACCCCTCAAAATCTGTCTCCTCTCTAAGTTTCTCTAGTGTTTTTTTCATAGTCACTGTGCACTAATTCTTTTTTGTATACCCTTTTTGTATAACTGCCAATGCAAAACATGTTCTATAAAATGAATCTGATGAACAAAAATCTCTAGTGGGTGAGTGGAACAACATATAACCCAACATACGGTCTGTATTACAGTAATAAGTCCTCTTGCTCTGATTTGTATTGAACACTGAGGTATGGAATTGTGGAATTGCCTAATATTTATCAGTTTCCCTTAATAGTTTCCATGTGAATTGACACTTCCAGTCTAGCCTGGAGGTTGTTGCCAGACACCACCTGCTCATCTGCACAATCATCTGGATTGTCACCCTCTTCCTCATGCTGAGGATGGTCCTCCACCTCCACGATGTCGTCCATAGAGAGACAAAGGTTGTGGAGAATGCAGCAGGCAGCAACCACCTTGGGCACAGAGGACACACTTCCAGAGCCCCCTTGCCTTGGCATGGTGGCTGTTAAACCGGGCCTCAACACATCCTGGTGGTATACATAATGGTGTCGAAATGTTATAGTTACATTATTTGGTAGTGTTGTTATTTACTGTGTTATTTATGTCCACTGCCAAGATCTGTTTTCATCATGTATAAGTCCAAGTCTTTGATCAGTGTTGAATACAAAGAGTACTTGGTAGTGAACTCAGACTTTTGGAGCCCACTGTGTGTTTTGGCAACCTTGGATTTAGGTCCAGTAAATATCCCTACCAGCTACAGGCTGTCAAAACGGGTGATGACAGCCACGGGATGCTGCAGGCATGGATATCAACCATCTTCTGAAAATAATTATTTGATTTTGTTAAATAAAGGGACCATAACTCCACATTGTGTTGTTTGTAAATGTTCATAACTGAATTCTAAACACCTCAACACATTGTGAAGTGGTTGATTGTCATTGCTATTCTGTGTAATTTGTGGTCCAAGTGACAGGGCCGGGGTGTGGAACCAAGCGCGGACACAGAGGCAGAGAGGAGATGTCGTGCACAGATGTTTATTGTTGGAATAGGCAGTCTCGTGGTTGGCAGGCTGGCAGAGGTCAGACAAGGAATCAGAATCCTAGAGGTACAGAGGAATTGGCTGGTTTGAGGTCGGGGGCAGGCAAAGGTCATAACGAGGAGGTCCACAAGGCAGAAGCACAGGGGCAGGAACAAAAGGGGTTCGGTAACTGGGAAGGCTGAGCAGAGAACGGGTAACAGGAAACAGGTAACTAGGGAGTAAACGCTGGAAACGCATGAAAAGACAATACGATCTGGCAGTGGGTGAACAGAAAATACAGGCATAAATAGACAAGAGGTAACGGGAACATAGGAGACACCTGGTGGGGGGGGGGCGTGGAAACAACAGTGAAACAGGTGAAACTAATCAGGGCGTGACACCAAGATGATTTGGACCTTTCAAAACTGTTCTGATTCAGCCTGTGGAATTGGAAATAAGCAGTTGCCAATAGGAGACTCCAGTAAGGCATTTACTTCATGAGATGGTTGGGGTTTCCATTAAAGTTTTCAACTTAAGTAAAATGGTTTGGTTACTATTCCATCACTTACATTGAGAAAGCCAAGTGCACACATATGATGTAGCCTTGCCATCCTCCGTCTCATTCTGGCCCTCTGTATCAGGTGCCTTTGCTCAGCTGCTCTCTAATCGGTTGTCTTGACTATGTTTTACCTATGCTTTTTTCTGCTGGTAGCTCGTTGATGTGCTCGTGAAATTCACGAGGTACCAGTGAGAAAAAGCTGAGGAAAAGATAGGCAACTGATTGGATAGATAGGCTAAATAGATATGAGGTACATGAATATATCTCTATATACAGAGGTACAGACAAGCCAGTTCACACGGGGGCATCATAACACTAAACATTAAATTGCATTTTAGTACGCATCCTATGAAATAAGTGAAATGACAAACACTTGTTTTAGTTTGTCTTTAACTTTATTAAAAGTAGGAGCCTACATTAAACAGAAATGTAATACACAAACACAATACAGCAAAAGTGCATCAAATGTTGCGCTGATAATTAGTGTTTTCATGTCGCAGCTTAAATGATCTGCGCCCAGCTGAGCCCAGGCTATTGCGCAATAGCCAAGCACACATGCATCTCAATATAGATAGTTGCATTCTCTGTCCTCGCGATCTTGCAAGACTATTCCCTCAAGGACATTTGGCAAAAACTTTCTTCTCAAGAAGAAAACGTTCATAGCGTTCTTGGAATTGATGAACAGCCATGCTGTCTGTGCAGTGTCTTCAAAAGTAAGAGCATCCGGTTTTCCGGGATGAAATCATAGACTGTAAAAAAATATGGACAAAGTAACAGTGACGTCACCCAATTTTGAAGCTCATTTTTGGCGAAGGTGGCCGTCGCCATCTTGGCAGCGTGTTACTCGCCCTAACTCCCAGGTTAACTAAAAATGGGCAAAGAGGTGGGGCGTGGGTGCAGCTGAGGTGCCTCGTTGCTGAAACAACAGCCACCTAGCGCGACATTACCAAGCTAGCAAAGGCTAAGAAGCTAGGCTAAGTTGCTAGCCGGCAGTTGGTAACCAGTCACCGTAACGTTACCAGCTTACACTTGAGGTGAGTTCACCTGAAACTATACAGGAAAAGTGAAATGTTTAAAATACTTCAGTGTTATTTTAATATATAAATGTGGTAATTTTGCAACTCTAGATTTTGTCGAGACGATAGACTGTAAAAAATAGGTTGAGAATTGCAGATTAGATAATAGATTTTCACATAACTTCAGTTATGCGCATTTGCCCCTTGGATGAAATCATATTCAATATAGCAAAAGTTCCATATTCAGTAGAGCCCGCCCTTGCAACTTTGATGGGTGAGAGTAACAGATTCAATGACGGATTCAGTAATGACAGATATCACAATGACAGCAACCATGAAATAAATATATTGTAACGACCCGGTATTGTGTGTCATCGTTATGGGTGTTACAGTGTTATTCCCGGTTCTCATGGGTGTTAGCAGGGGTTAATTATGCCATGGAAGACGGGGGGGATAGGGGTGTGATGGGTAATCCATTGACGTTTTGAAGGGTATAAAATATGGACTACTATGTTCTCTCTGGGTTCGTGAACTGTGTCTGCCTTCGAGGTCTGTGCTATAACCTTAAAGCGAGTTGGTAACTGTTGTATGATTTAATGGTGTGGGCTGTGGCTATAAAAATAGCCCTAGTGTAGGAATAAAACTGTTTTGCCCTGCACCTCTCGTGTCCATCCTCTTACGCTTATGATCCAGTTCGGGTCATTACAATATCAAGAAATATGAAATTGTGAAATTAATCAGTAAATGCAGAAATGCACCATTAAATATGTAAACATGTTTTTTTATTAATTACTTTATTTATCATTTAAATTAAATATTTCCCTTCATATTTAATTATTTCATGGTGTATATATTTATTTAATGAAATCCCTAAAATTTGTCCATACAGTCCAAGTCCCGGCTGGAGTAGATGCCTTAAGTCTAGCACCAGTGCTCTGCCAGTAAGATAATCCAGTGGTGTTAGGACATGTCCAGGGGAGCGTGCAGACCACCCAATAGCATCCAGCTGCACCAATGTTCCCTTGTGTTTTCGAACAGCGTCTATCTGCCATTCTTTTAGCAGATTTGCTTTCTTTTGATCAAAAGGGTATTTTCTTATGTACCGCTACATTCTAAACCTTATTATTTTCAGCCTCAGCTAATCAGCTAATGTCAAACGCATCACTTCCAGTGCGCTGGAACCTTTTTCCCGCCAGTGGGCAAGCCAACCACTTTTTCCTTAGCAGCAGTACCGTATACAGAGGTTTTTGCCGGAGCACATAAGCCGACCAACAAGAGCGAATGTCTCTTACTGACTGAATGAGTGAGTGATTGACTGACTACCTCTTGTTGAATAGCATATTTTGAGTGAGTGCGTGCGTGAGCAAGCGACTGTCCGACCGACCCTGGTTAAATAGCATAGTGGTAAGAGACGTGGACTACCAAACAACAGGTCCCGCATTCGAATCTTGTTACAATCAACAGACAGACAAAAACTGGACAGACAAAAACTTTGCTGGCTACAACCTTCAGTAGCTACATTATAGTAAGCCTAAACTAAAACTGTTTATGGTTATATTTGTTATAGTAAGACTAGACTAAAACTGTTTACGGTTATATTGCGAATATTTCTGGTGGATTTTCGAAGTACGCATCCGTGCATGCTTTTTGGGATAATATAGGCTAGATCACAAAAAAGTAGGGGTTTCCACGCCTCTCTCGTCTTTTCACGTGACGAGTTTTTCAGTTATCGTCACCTAAATCTCCGGAAAAAATTAAGAGACCACTGCACCTTTTTCTTTCCTTTCCAAAAAAGTTGAAAAGGAAAGCTTTGAGTGAGGAACAGAAGCGTTTAATTTGCAGAGGTCTCTTAATTTTAACCCTTCTGTTCCTCACTCAAAACCTTCCTTTTCGACTTTTTTGGAAAGGAAAGAAAAGGATGCAGTGGTCTCTTAATTTTTTTCAGAGCTGTATATTGATAGTTATTGTATCAATGTCATTCATGAATGAAAGAAAAACTTACATTGTTGTGCCATGAAATGAAATAACTTTGGCAGTGTAAAGTTCATCTTCAGTCTCACTAGCAATTGCGCAATTCTTGTGACTATTCCAATTAGTAAGTTAGTAGATACTAGTAAGTCTATTACTGGCTAATAAGCAGTTAAAACGGACAGGGGCAAAAGCCATACAGATCATAGATGCAATTTGTGGTGGAGGTAAACTTAATAAGAAACGTTAGTCAGTTTAACACAATGCTTAATGGTGTCTAGTGAAATGTGATGTGCGATGTGTTAATACAAAAAAAGTACGTCCTACAGCTTCAAAACAATTTAAAAGAAATGTTTAAATAATTAGAAGAAAGAAAAGACAAAAGGCTGGCAAAAGGCTGGCAAAAGGCAGCTAGCAGGAGAGTTGCGTTATGCGAGTGACAGGCAGGACTGAATAAGACCATTCTAAGATCTTAATATATGCTATTCTAATAGTATTTTAATTCACCCTTGTAAGTGTAAAAGTTAAATTTCCATTGGGAGCTAGTTTCCAATACCTTCAGATAACATGTGAACATGACTATGTCATTTCATCTGGGAATCAAATAACAACCACATTTCATACAGAAAATTTGATTCTTGCTCATTTTATTATTATAATAATAATACATTTTCTTCTTCTTATTATTATTAAGACTTCACTTCATACAGAGAGGGAGGATGGAAGAGAACAAGAAAAGCTGAGTGGTTTAGTAATCAAGCAGCTGATGAAGCCTGGTTGGCACTAGTTTCAATGAGCCATTCCGGAAAGTCACGTTTTGACTTGGGGGTCTCCGGGATCGGTTCCTCATCTTTTTTTAGAAGCTTTTGGAGAGCTGTATTATTCTGTTAGAAACAGAACAAAATATATTGTCAAACACTCATTTCACAAATGGTTCAGAACTCTGCGGCCAGTCTACTCACTCACACCAAGTCCTGGCAGCATATCACCCCTATCCAGTGTTGCCAACTTCTCAGTAAGGAAAGTAGCTATTGGCTGTCCTAAAAGTCACTAGAAGTCGCTAAATGACATCTTCACCTAATTTGCATAATTGGCCATGTGCATGTAATTGTGATGGACGCTGCCGGAGAGAGGAATAACGTCGTGGGAGAGACAAAAAGTGAGTAAAAAACACCCTAAATATGTTTAGAACTACAAATGAACTTTCTTCTGTTGATTGCTGTTTTTTTTTTATGTCACAATTCCTGGACTGTGGACGAGGTGAGTAAGTGACTGAGGCTGTGTGAGTCAAATGCAGTGATTTATTTATGTGCAGTGATTTATTTTAGACAAAGAACATTTTACATTTACATCCTGCCCTGAATGTAAGCCAGGGCGGGATCAGCCAGCGGCGGCTCCCCACATGTGCGATTCATTTCCAGTCTCTGGATGCGGAGGGGTGAACATCTTCTGCTCTGACTGCAGCTGGGAGGGACCGCTGCGTGAGGACTGGGCCGTCTGTGAGTGATTTGAGACGGGGAGGGGCCCACGGCAGCACCCGCTGCTCGTTGAGAAGAGTAAGAACGATACGTGCTTTCACGTCAGAGTCTCCAAAAGTCTCCAATAACTCCAGAAAAAGTCACTAGATTTGTCGCTAATCGCTTTTCTGAAAAAGAGTCGCTAGAGGGGTCTGAATACTCGAAATATAGTGACAAAGACACTAAGTTGGCAACACTGCCCCATCCTCTGTGAGGTACACTGGCTTCCTATCCCCCAACGCATCAACTACAAGATCCTCCTACGTACATATAAAGACTTAAAAAATATAGCCCCTGCCTACCTTTCTGACCTTCTTCAATCAACCTACACAGTCACTCTGTTCCGGTATTGTGGGCTACCTCATAATCCCCCAGTCGAAGCTCCAAGGCTTTGGTGACAGGGCATCTAGGGTTGCTCCTAGGCTCTGGAACTCTCTCCCCAAAACCATCCGTGACTCTGAGACTATCCCCATCTTCCAGCAATGCTTCAAGACACATCTGTTCAAAATTGCCTACCCATAGCCATGCCCAATCCCACTCTGTTTTCTCATGGTATTTGTTGTTTGTTTCTGTTTTCATGTTCATTTTGTAAAATGTCTTTGGGTCTTTGAAAAGCGCTATATAAATAAAATGTTTTTTTTATTATTCTACATTTTTCTCATTTGTTTCTAATTTAAATTATCCATGATCACAATTGTCAGATATGGTAATTTCCTATAAATATTGAGGGTAAAATAACCCTGTACAGTCCATATTTTAAATGTGTAAGTGCATTTTGATTGCGATATACTGTGTAATCTAGATATCCAATTGTCACTACAGCCTTGTCTCATTGCAGCAATTCCGAATGGCCTCAGAGAAGTCAAAGATTGCGACATACGTCCTTTAATACATGGGCCACCAAATTTGCTTCTTTTCTACACTGCACACTACTAGAAAGTAGAGGTCATATTGGAATAGAGGCCACACTCTGATATGTGGCACAACCAAGGCACGAACCCTGGCAGTTGTGGACATGTCAGTGTATTAGACAACCAACCACATGAAGCTAAAAACAAATGTTAAATGGCATATTAAGGAGACAGGAAGCCTAGGCTACAATATGCCCTTGTAGAAGACCTAATCACAGGATTTAATCACAGGAATTCCTAAATCTGCAAAGTGCTTTTGTAAAAGCACTTTGTGACAACTGCTGATGTAAAAAGGGCTTTATAAATAAATTTGATTGATTGATTGATTGCTAACCTTCTGCAATAACTGAACAAATTGGGCAACAAACGAATCATAATCAGTGTTGGGCATTAATGCGTTACTCAGTAACGCGTTACTGTAATGTTATTACTTTCCCCAGTAACAAGTAGTATAAAGGATTACAATTTCCGAAATAGTAATTGTATTACAGTTATTAATCCAAATAACGATGCGTTACTGCGTAGCAAAAACGCGATAACCTTTTTGTCTTAGGTAGGCTATCTTATGATTACGTTTACACACGGGAGGTCAGGTCGGGCAGGTCACGTCGGCTACTAGCCAAAAAGCTAAACGAAGTATGGAGGATGTGGAAGAAGAGAGGCATACTTTGCACAGCTGGACGTATTGTCATTATTTTGATTTTGTCTCAGTCAAAGATGCTAAGAATATTGTCGTCCATTGTAAACTTTGTGCGAGTAACAAAACGCTTTCAACCGCGAAAAAAAACATCTAATTTTATTGAAGCATCTGATACGGCAGCACAGCAATGTGAAACTTGTCGCAAAAAACACTGGCACTGCCAGTGATGCATGCACTCCAGCTAAACAACAGAAACTGGATTTCAGAGCAGGGCAAGGTGAACAGACGCTAAGTGGACAACATCTGAAGAAGCTTGTCGCTGGATATATTGTGGAGGAGTATATATATATATATATATATATATATATATATATATATATATATATATATATATATATATATATATACAGCTGAGCCTTTTGTACAATATATATATATATATTGTACAAAAGGCTCAGATAAATTCTAATAATAATTGAGATGTTTATGTTTAATAACGTTGTATGAGAGTTGTGTAGTTTGCTCATAGATTTGAAGCAATGCATTATGGGTCCCTCTGAATCTGAGTGGGAAGGAGATGAGCTGAGGCAGGCCAGACGTTTGCTCCCTGATAGAAGTTGCTAGTTCCATGTTTTATATGAAGTTTGTGTGCGTCCTTCTGGAAATGTGAGTACATATTCTCTGTTTTCTACATAATTCAATGTTAGTGACATGACGTTAGCTATATGCCAATACAGAGTCAAAGTAGAATCTCTCTACCTGGGCTCCAATACCAGGAACATGTGGAGTGGTCTGAGAACCATCACCGACTATAAAGGCTATTCAGGCAGTGTGGGGAAGTGCCGGCTTCTCTCCCAGAGGAACTGAACTCTTTCTATGCTCGCTTAGAGAACATCATTCCTGGCATGGACACTCATGGACCAGGACGGCTGACCTTTCCAAATGACCAGGTCAAACGTCTGTAAAACCCTAAAAAGGATTAACACCCGCAAGGCTCCTGGACCAGATAACATCTCAGGCTGTGTTCTCAAGGTCTGTGCAGACCAACTGGCTGATGTCTTTACTGATATCTTCAACCCATCGCTACGTCAGTCAGTGGTCCCCACCTGCTTCAAAAAGTCCATCATTGTTCCAGTGCCAAAAAAGCAAAAGGTCCTCTGCATGAATGACTACCGCCCTGTAGCACTCACACCAATCATCATGAAGTGCTTTGAGGGGCTAGTTAAAACTCACATCTCAGACTCCTTGCCTGTAACACTTGACCCGCTACAGTTTGCCTACAGACAAAACAGATCCACAGAGGATGCCATTGCTCTGACCCTCCACTCTGCACTCTGTCATCTGGACAAGAGGAACTCATATGTGAGAATGTTGTTCATTGACTACAGCTCAGCCTTCAACACCATTGTGCCCCACAAGCTAGCGGTGAAGCTCAGGGATCTGGTTCTCGACCCCTCCATGTGCAGATGGATCCTGAACTTCCTGACGGGCAGACCCCAGGTGGTGCGGATGGGTAACACCACCTCCTCCTCACTGACTCTCAGTACTGGTTCCCCCCATGGCTGTGTGCTGAGCCCGCTCCTGTACTCCCTCTTCACCCACGACTGCATGGCAACCCACATCTCGAACACCATCGTTAAGTTTGCTGACGACACCACCATCATAGGCCTGATCTCTGACAACGACGAGTCAGCCTATAGAGACGAGGTAAGGTCACTGATTTTGTGGTGTCAGAAAAACCTCCAGCTCAATATCAGCAAAACGAAGGAGATGATTGTTGATCACAGGAAGCAGCGGTGGGGAGACCACGCCCCCATACACATCAATGGGTCTGCAGTAGAGAGAGTTCACAACATCCGGTTCCTTGGTGTCAACTTCAGCGATGACTTGACCGGGTCTCATCACTCTAACATCTTGGTGAAGGAGGCCAGGAAACGGCTCTTCTTCCTACGCCGATTAAGGAGATTTGGCATGGATTCCAGGACACTCACCAACTTCTACAGATGCACTATCGAGAGTATCCTGTCCGGCTGTGTCACCGCCTGGTATGGCAGCTGCACCGCCCTCGACCGCAAAGCACTTCAAAGAGTGATTAAAACAGCATAGAGCATCACAAGGTCTGACCTGCCATCCCTGCAGGATCTCTACACAGAGAGGTGTAGGAGGAGGAGCAAATGAATCATTACAGATCCCAGCCACCCATGCCATGGACTGTTTACCAAGCTTGCCGTCAGGCAGAAGGTACAGGAGTATTCCATCCAAGACTAACAGGCTACAGGACTGTTTCTTTCCTCAGGCTGTAAGGCTGCTCAATTCAGGAACCCCTCTTCCCTCCCATCCATAGTCCATGCACACCTGTCACTTTATATCATGCTCATCTGCCACTTATATCATGCACACCTGTCACTTTATATCATGCTCATCTGCCAATCATATCATGCACACTTGTCACTTTTATATTGCACTACGGTTGTATAGTTGTATAGTTATTATTATTGATGCGTGTTTTTTGTATAGTGTTATTATTGATAGTTTGTGTTATCTTCTTATTTTTATATTATAATTAATGTTACTTTTGAAGTTTTACTGAAGTTTTACTGTAAATGTAATCAGTAATTTGTTAGTTGTACTGTAATATTGTTGTAATGTTGCTTATGTTGCCATTAATAAAAATGTGGAAAACTAATGTCTTAATGTAGGTATATGTCTATGCTGCCTGGTGGAGCTACAGTTGCTTAGAGAGTCTATCCGGTGATACTGTTGTTAAGATAGGGTTGAATGTAATGATTAGCATACAGTACAGCATTGTTTATATTTGCCCATTTACTACAGAGCCCAAACTAAACATGGAGAAGCTGCGTTTAGCACTTATGCTGTACACAACTGGAATAAACTACCAGAAGATCTTAGACGTGCCCCAAACATATCCATTTTTAAATCCAGGTTAAAAACACTACTCTTTTCACGTGCCTACGACTGAGCACTTAAACTTAACCACACTGTTTAGCCTTATAGCTTCCTATGTTTTTATCCTATTTCTAATCTTTTTTTTTAATCTTTATGTTTTCTTATTGTATTTCTATTATTATGATGTTTTCATTTGTTTTGATGTTTTAATTTGAGTATTTGTTTTTATGTTATTGTATTTTTATATATTTTATTTTTCTTTGTAAAGCACATTGAATTGCTTCGATGTATGAATTGTGCTATATAAATAAACTTGCTTGCTTGCTAATGTCCTTTATTTCTGATTGTTTCAGACCACACAGACACCCAAACACATACAATTTCAAGCACATAGAATCTACTGAATGCACACTCTGTCTATAGGAATACAAGCTGTGTGACATTGAGTGAAGTTGGATCCTGGAGCCCGGGTTACACCTGTATACTGTGATTGCTCTTTTAAAGATTACCACTTCCTTGTCTGTCATCTGTGCTCCGACCGGCACACGGGAGCGAATACACAGGATATCACCAACACCTAATATACAGTCCAACCAGTTCTACGCTATATATATATATATATATATATATATATATATATATATATATACCGTGCCCTCCAAAATTATTAGCACCCTAGGTAAATATGGAAAAACACTGAAAAAATATTTTAGTTTGTCAGCTTGATCTTACACTATTTAAAAATGAAAAGTGAAAATTTTTCAAAGAAAAAAATTGCCATTAAGAAATAATTATTTTATTCAAAAGCATGCGTTCCACATTGATTGGAACCTGCAATATTTGCTAAATAATCAATGTTACAAACAATGTAAAATACTCCTTTACAAACGTCCTGTCGAAAAATCCACCAGGTTGTTGTATGGTATTAATTCCAAAGCCAATAAAGTAACAAATACAATTTCATATTACCTGTTGAAAGTGCTTCTCACCATAGCGGAGGTAGGTTGCAAGATGTTCACAATTGTTCTTGGTAGGATGCCATTTTCCACAGTTATTGAAAAGATTTTTAATATCTTCAACAATTTTATCATCATCCCTCTTTGATATTTTGCCATCAAGATAGTTGTCTTTGTGGTGTTTTCCTTTTTCGTCAATGAGCTTGCCAAATATGCAACTAGATAAGCCATACTTCAGCAGCTTACTAATGGGGACAGCTGTCAAAGAAATAGTGTTAAAGAGATATTTTACCAAAATCTTTTAAAATGTAGTTAATTTGTCCAACGTTAATCCCAGAAAATTTGCATGTCAGCAGTAGGATTTTTGTAGCTATACTTTACTAGAGTAATAAATGTGCTAACACATTTATAGTAACTTATTGTGTAATTACATTATATTAGAAAATAGTGGTTTTAATAATAATTGAAACATGGACTATGTAGTTATACATACACGTGAAAGTAACTAAAAAAGCATTTATTCTATAAATGTTAAGAATCTAACATGAAAATCAGTTTATAATAAAGGAATCATACTTTTAATTATATATCAGTGTTATAATCACATTAAATGCACCAGGTAACAATTACCAATTTATCTGTAATTGTTTGATGGCTAGGATAGCCTGAACATAGTATGAACGTTGGTTTTGGCTTGAACTGTTTGAGTTAATATTACTGTTCATGATTTTAATTAATACAAATGTAAATAGTTGTAATTTACCACATTTTGAAAATATTAAGGTGTTTTAAAATTAGGAATTCAAACATGCAGTAGCAATGAAAATAATATTACTGTTTTTAAGGGTTTGAATATTATCAATGAATATTTATGCTAATTTATGCAAATTAACAAAAAGGCTTTAGTAAGGTGGTGTATTGTTGCCATGACAAAAGCAGGCCGCGTGTAGCCATTTGTAGTCATTTTTTTTCAAAGATATATTTTGAAAATAAAGTTGAAATATTAGTTTAAAGAAGTTTTTTTTCCTCCATTCTTGCCATTGCTCGTTCTCATGCTTGTCATCATGGCAATGAGTTAGTCAATGAGTTAGTTTAATTGAGTTAGTCATATTTTGTTTTCTCCTCGGCTTTAGGTTTTGGGAAATATGGTGTCATTGAACAATATGGATGGTTTTGTCCTTAGTTTATTTACATTTAGGATAATTTCTGAGTTGCCAAAGCCTTCACAAAACGAAAAATCAATCACACCTACTTTATTCCTTCACGATCAACTCTGTCTACATGCAAAGGTTTATGGATACAAACTAATCTCAAATACATGCAAGCAGGATATCTGGTAACTCAATATATTATCAGGTGTAATATAGATGTAGTCTGGACTAGATGTAGCCTATTATGAAGCTAATTGATCGTTGGATCCAGAGATGAATCTCGGATGCGTGTGATATGTGAAATACAGACTGTATGTGAAATTATTTTATAAGAAAATAGTATGAATATTTCTGCATTCATTAGGGGTACAGGTAGCCTGTTGATTTCACTGGATATGTGCAAACAGAACCATTTTCATTATGAGGTGTGGTGGTTAGACATACATGCCCTTTTACAGACATTCGCAGGCCAGAAATAAAATTAGGGATTAGGGCAACATCTAATATGGCTCAATGACACTATAATCTCCCAGTGCCTCAAACCAAAGAGAAAATAAAAAATGAAATGAAATAAAAATAAAATTATACAGAAAATGTAACATTTAGGGGTGGAGGTGGAAGCAAACGCAGGATCAAAGGTGTTTTAATTCCGTTCAAAACAAAACAGAGTGCCGTGCGCTGGAAAAAAAAAGATACTTATATACTAAACTACGATAGCCAATACAAGACATACAGGAACATCATAACATAACAACAATCGACAAGGACTGAACTAAACACACAGACTAACGAGGATAACAGAAACAGATGAGGGCTCTGCACAAGTGAAGTGATTAACAGAAGCGAAAACAGGAAAGACCAAACAAAGACATGACAAATCCCAGAATACACAAAAAACATGTACTGGAATAATCCTGTTCCAGTTATAATGACAACCTAACGTATAAACTACACTATACGCATCGCGTTGCATTGCCATCAGTGTCGCGTCAACCTGACGTTTTACCTGCTACACAGAGCCTGTTTTATCGGAAAAACTTACTGAATTAGTGAGTGACTGACTGACTACCCCTTGTTAAATAGCTTAGTGGTTAGAGACGCGGACTACCAAACAACAGATCCCGCTTTTGAATCTCGTCACAGTGGAAACAAATTATGCATTAGGATTTGTTCTGGAGCGACAATAACTTTGCTGGCCACAACCTTCAGTTGCTACGTTACAGTAAGCCTAAACTAAAACTGTTTATGGTAAAACTGCAAATATTCCTGGTGGATTTTCGAGGTACGCATCTGTGCATGCTTTTTGGGTTAATATAGGCTAGATCACAAACCCTTGGGCAGTAAAAGAGTAGGGGTTTCCACGATTCTCTGGTATTATCACTTGACGAAAAAGTCAGTTATCGTCACCTATATTGATAGGTATTGTCTCAATGTTATTCAAAAATCTAACGTTGTTGTGGCATGGACAGCTTCAAGGGGAAGCTGTCCTGACCCTTTTCAGAGTCCGTGCCAGGCAGAAAACGTACCTCTTTGATGAGTATCTAAATTAGCTTGTGTATCCCCCCCGAAATTTTTTTTTAAAATGCACTTAACTTTGATTTATCTGGCACTGACTTTGCCAACTAATGACTTTGATTAAGGACAGTGTACTTATAATTGTCAGATGTTGATTTTCCAAGACATCTTAAGAGTAATGCACTTATTGTAAGTCACTCTGGATAAGAGCATCTGCTAAATGATTAAAATGTACATGTAAAATGAGAGAGCAATTGTCTGTGGCCACCACCTGCAAAACCATTCCCTTTTTAGGGATTGTCTTGCTTTTGCCTCACCGGTGCACCTGTTGTCACATTAATTTGCACCAAAACAGGTGACATTGATTCACAATCGCGTATGCTTCCTAACTAGACAGATTGATATCCCTGAATTTTAATTTACTTGGTGTTATACTGTGATGATTGTGTTCATTCATATGTGTTAATTTTTTGAGCAGTCTATATCTTACGAATTTGGCAGTCAAAGATTTTCGTAAAATAGTTTACGTATTCCAATGAGAACAAGCTGATGATTTCAGCTGACCTGCAGCATCATCCCAAAAAATGACACTCCAGAAAATAGAATGACGAAAGTAATACCAGTAGCCCACAGAGCATAAACAATAATCTACTGCAAATCTGTATTTTTTCTTTACATAATAGGCCAATATGGGTTGCCATTGTTACGTCCCCACTCATATACGTGTGTATGTTCTGTTGTGGTTCTGTCTTGTGTTCTGCGTTCCACTATCCCTCACACTTCAGGTTCCCCTACATTTGGTTCATCCCACTGCTAATCTTCCTTTGTCCTCTTGTTCCCGCCTACTCGTCGGCTGACCAGAGGCGGCACTACCATTAGGCACTGCCTTCCATTACATTATTCATGTACGAGACGAACCCGGACCCCCCTATCTTACTCAAATGGTTTGTCCAATATTGTTTCTCAGCCCAGCAGCACGAAATACGTTAGGTAGCTTAATCAGTTAGCCTACAGTAAGAGAGACAGATAGGAAACTTGGGAAATTATGAAACGATTATATGTTAGCGGCGTAGCAAAAAGACGGAAGAAGGAAAACTAAACTTTTATTGCCACCCTCCCAAAGGTGACCACTTTTCTTTCTTCTGCTAACAAACTTAGCAATAGTAGTAGTTTAGCGGCTGCGGTTAGAAATATCAATGTGGATATCTTAGCAGCTGCAGCTATTCCTGAAGACGATTTGACATTGACAGGCCATGAAGAAAGCACTATGGACCATCATCATGAATGGACACCACCAGAGACAAGACATTAAAGAGGGAGAGAGAGAAATAAACAACCAGTGACAAGACATTAAAGAGGGAGAGAGAGAAATAAACACAACCAGAGACAAGACATTGAAAAGGGAAAGAGAGAGAAAAAAACAGAACCAGGACATTAAAGAGGGAGAGAGAAAATGAACAGAACCAGAACATTAAAGAGGGGGAGAGAGAAAGAGATATAAATAAGCACAACCAGAACAAGGACATTAAAGAGGGAGAGAGAAAATTAACAGAATCAGGACATTAAAGGAGAGAGAGAAAGCAACAACCAGAACCAGGACATTTAAGAGGAAGAGAGAGAGAGAGAAAGAAATAAGCACAACCAGAACAAGGACATTAAAGAGGGAGAAAAATCTACAAGAGAGCAAGGTATATGAATACATTGATCATAATTTAGAAACATTACACTTGAACAACATGACTAGGTGCTTCACTGTAGTTAAACAACATGACTAGGTGCTTCAATGTAGCTGAACAACATGACTAGGTGCTTCACTCTAGTTAAACAACATGACTAGGTGCTTCACTCTAGTTAAACAACATGACTAGGTGCTTCACTCTAGTTAAACAACATGACTAGGTGCTTCACTCTAGTTAAACAACATGACTAGGTGCTTCACTCTAGTTAAACAACATGACTAGGTGCTTCACTGTACTTGAACAACATGACTAGGAGCTTCACTGTAGTTAAACAACATGACTTAATGTAGTCGTTGCTGATATGGCTGTGATGCAGCTCCTACGTAAGCATGAGAACAAGCATGATAATGACTGCAAGGCAGAAAATGGACGATAAGGTATAATTATAATAATGAATTCAAACTTTAATCTCCAAATAAAATGTCAATTTTATTCTTGAAATACATTATCGAAAATAAAGTCGTAATAAAAATTTGAGATCAACACCCACATTTTATTTCAAGAATAAAAATAATAGTTAATTTCATGAATGATGTCAACATTATATTTCAAGAATAAAGTCAACATTTTATTATGAGATTGTTCAACGTATAAAAAAAATATTTCTTAAAACAAAATGTAGTTTTTGAAGAAGGATAAATAAAGAAGGATCACACGGGCTGTTTTTTTTTTTTACATGGCAATACACCACCATATTTTACACATATGAAAGACAGATTTGTATTAAACTGATCTCATAGTTTAATTGGCCAAATAACAGGAGCATTATTCAAACTGTATACAAAAGTATTTGAGAAGCAATCTAAGTTTGGCCAGTCTGAGTATCTCAAAGTTAGTTCGGAGTTTGATAACTTAAACTGTAAAATTCTACGTTCGATGAACGTTTGTGGAGCGTACACCTGGAAATTGTTTTTGTGTTAATAGCATAAATCCTTCAAGGTCTAGCATCTAAGGCGTATTTTGCCTTCAGCAAATAAATGCAGGCATACATACATACACACACACACACACACACACACACACACACACACACACACACACACACACACACAGACTCAGGGTCAAAGAAATAGAGAAAGACGTGCCTGAAGGTATTTTTTATCTGCACTAACCAGGACACTGATGAAGGCCTGAGAACATCTCTCTCTGGCAGAGCCAGGACCCAGCATGCATTGCGTGGGGTTCGACCACCCTTTGTAGCTGTTAAAATCTCGTTTTCCGCCTGTTAGGACGACCCCCCTCGCCGCGTACGGAGCCCACCCGGTTGCTGATGACTGTGTAATCGGCCATAATTGTCTTTTCAGTTTTCATTTGTGTCATCTTCCGTCTGCCAATCTCCCTCTCTCCACTCGTCTTCTCTTGCCCTCCTTCCGTCTCTAACTGTCCCTCTGTCTCTTCATTACGCATTCATATGCCAGCCATCCCTATCCAAATGGGTATAGAGAGCTTCTTTCCCACAAATGGACACGGTTTGGCCGCCTAGCACCAATCATCCCTATTGAATGGCTTCTGAAAAACAGATCGAATCCGCTCACTCTGGGGCAAGTACACTCTTAAAGTTAGCCAGGGTTTGAGCGTATTTGCGGGGTTTTGTCCCGCTCATACGGTGTGGAACTACGGAATGTTCTGGAGGGGAATCAGGGTGGGGGCTTGTGGGTGTGCTGCACTGCGAGCTACGGACCTGCGGTGAGAGACCGTTGCTGATGCTCGGGTTCACCGGGTTGGAGTGGCCGGGTGGGGCCACGAAGCTTTCCGAGTAGCCCGAGAAGCCGTGGCGTCCGGACGACAGGCAGTAGGCCGAACTCCCGTCCTGGGCCCCCGATGATGAGCCGAGCCCACCCTGGTGCACTGAGGTGGGAGGTAAAGGTTGAGGCCTGTGGACCGTACTGGGCTGTTCTGACACTGCTGGGAGAAAATTAAGGAGAGATGGGAAAGAGGTGGAGGAGGAGCGAGGGACAGAGGGACAAGAAGGGAGAGAAGGAATGGATTAGGGCTAGACTATTGATCTCGTGTCAAATACAAGACTTTGCTATCTATGAGCTTTGTTGTGCTGGAAACAGATAATCCAGTAAAAAGGCGATGCTACACCCACTTTGTGAAATGGAGGAGGGCGGGTAGGGGCTGTCCGACAGCTGATAGGGCTGTAAGCTTGACATAGCTGAAGGCGGGAAACCGCCGGGGATCAGGTGATTAAATGCCATCAGCTGATTGGCTCCTGCCTGTTTCCTCCACCGGGCTCTCCTGTTGCTGAACCACACCTGTTAATTCGAAACCAAGCAAGTATTTCAACAGTTACACTTGTGGAAAATAGTACTTGTGTGTGTGCGCGTGTGCATGTGCATGTGGCTACTTGTGTGTGTGGGGGTATAAGTGTACTGTAGCCTACAGCAGAACTGCCCGATAGAGATCTTAACATCTGGAGCACTTTCAAACCACAATGACATCAAGTCTTTGTCCATCTCAGTCACAGGGTTTATACAAAGCCTCTAATTCAAGCACGTAGCTCAGCCATTAAAACCCTTTGAATGGCTATCTTAATAAAGACTCTCTAATTTGGGCTTTCATTCGGGTCTTTTTATAGATATCCTATAAAAAACGAGATCAAAACAGGAGAATGCCATATCCAAGGACACAGTAAGTCCTGTGTGTATACAGCTGAGTCATGTGACTCGGGGGTGTGTGTGTGTGTGTCTATAACTGAGTCATGTGACGGATGTCCAGAGGGGATCGTGGCACTTGTCCAGACCAATTTAACACCCACGCGGCACAGATCTCTTGGACTCTCCAGGCCAGCGGATCACAGAGATGACACGGGCCAGACTGGGCTCCTGGGACTGTGGACGGAGACCTCCAGAATGTGTGTTTGTGTGTGTGTGTGTGTGTGTGTGTGTATGGTGGGGGGGGAGTGTGGGTGGTGGTGTGCGGGACTGCAGGGGCTAACACCATTGCAATACAACTGTGTGTGTGTCTTCACTAACCTGTACCCTGGCCTCGGTGAGTTTAGCCCTCTGCGCCAGCTCCTCCCTGGTGTAAATGTCGGGGTAGTGGGTCCGCTCGAAGGCTCTCTCCAGCTCCTCCAGCTGCTCGGCAGTGAAGGTGGTCCTACTGCGACGCTGTTTCCTCTTCAGCGGCAGGCCCGGCTCCGAATCCACGTCTGAACCCTCGTCCGAATGGCTGGCTGGAAACGTGAACACCATTATTTCATCTGACCGCCGGCAACATAACGAGACCCGCGGTAGCCCTGAAGAGGCAGCTCTGGGCAACAGTGACTGGGGTTTGGATTCAACTCCGGTCATTCAACTACCTCCCGGCCTGCATCGACACATTACCCGCTTGAATAACACAAAACAGTAGCTGTCAGGATAGAGATCACAGAGGTCGGTCTTAATGAGCTTTCTACATTTTCCAGCTGATTTGCGTCAACTGCCTTCACTGGAACCACTGCAAAGAGTAAGCCTGCAAATGTCCGTTTCGAATCATAACGTTCCAACTCGCCTACATCGGAATTTGCCGAGAGAGTTGGCCGCCTGAAGAGAATCCACCCCAGAACAATTACCTCATCAAAGTGCCAGTAGATTCTATATTTGAAGCCAGCAATGACTAACACCCTTATGTTTTTTCTCCCTGGTCAGCGCCTGCGGTCAGGGCCCATAACCCACTGGCCTATGTAGTTGTCCCCCAACGAGATGAGCCCTCTGGGGCTTTCACAGGGTGGGATTGCTTTAAATATATACATACACTCACCACCCTTCTCTATGTCCCCGCAGGCCACAATGGACCCTATGGTGATCAAAAGAGAGCTCAAATAGGCCGGAGTTCTGCTTAAACACGGCTTAAAGGAGCCATAAACCTCCAGGGCAGAGTAGGCTATCTCTTCGACCTCTGTGTATACGTCCCTCTAAGTCCCCCGCATGCTGGGCGCACTGAGGAGGCAGTGTTCCAGGGAGAGAGACGCACTCAGAGGCAGGCGCCTATCTGCAGGCAGGTGCCGTCTAATCTGCCAAAAACGAGGGACAGGGGGCGCCATTTTGGATGGGAAACGAATCCCAGATTGTTGGCGTTAATTTGTTCACTCGGTCGAGGCCTGTTGGACAGAGGGTTAGAGAGATGGACAGAGGGACACATAGACGCAGAGGAAGAAAGACGGGCCTTTAAGGCCTAATTCGGCAGAAGAGAGTGCTGAATGAAGGCTTGAGACAGAGAGACCCGGGGACTAAAGCAGCGTATGGGGGAGACTCGCCGTCTATTAAATAATGATTAGGCTCCTAAAACTAGCGTGACAGCCGGCCATTGTCCGTCATTACGTGTCTGCAATGCCCTCGTCACGCGCACACGCACCCAAAACCGCGTTGCCCGCGCACACGCGCGCACACACGCGCGCAGACACATATGCCTCTGCTCCATCTGAGAGCTACGATTTCACGCGTTTGCTTTTTTCTCTATAACAATGTTTCCAACGCAGATGGCTATAGACAAAAATACTACGCTCCCGGGAGCTCCTTGCCACAGGGACTTTGTTGTCGTGAAGTAAGACAGAAGGTGCCAAAAATAGGACCTGTGTCCTGGAGCGCTCGTGTGTCTCGTTGACCCGAGCTAAGCAGCTCGCTGAGGCCAGTAAAGTTATGACCCAGTGAAATGGTCAGCTCACCGCGTTGAGTCCAGCGTTTTCAAGGAATACAGGACTGAGAGGAGATAAGAGAATGCCGATGTATCACTGACATAGGTTACCTCTTCCTCCACCTCTTCCTCCCTCTCTCCCTCCACACTTCAACCTATCCCCCCCTCCTCCCTCTCTGTCTCTCTTACCTCCGCCCCCATCGCTCTCTCCTCCTCTCTCCTCCCTTTCTGTGCTCTCTCCTCTCCAGATTTAGGAGGTTTAATTAAAAGTGGAGAGCCAGGGCAGGCGAGGGGGGCTGGGCTCCCTCTGGTCTCTACCCAGTCCACAGCGCCAGGCCCCTGGAGCCGAGCAGGAAATACTTGTGCTGGTTGCCAGTGAAAGCCCATCCTGGCATTACACAGGGATTTGAGCTCCGGGAATTCTGCTCCGACTCCGGAACGCAAATAAAAAAAAGCGAGATTGCAACGCCGGGGCTCTTTATTAGATTCAGACCAGGGGTACTGGACAGAGAGCTGAACCAGAGAGGCTCATGGGAGATTGGTTGGACGTGAAGAGCAAATATCCATCAGGGAAGTTTGGGTCTAATACTAGTCTGATTGAAAACTTTGTGAAGCAACGCCATGAGTGAAAACTGAAAGATGTGAAGCACTAAAAGTGAAGTAAATACATTTTTACAGTTAACAGGTTAAATTTCACTTTTTTTTTTTTTTAAGTTAAGGGGAAAAAACAAACAGGCCAACAAAACGCACCACGGTCATCACCATTTACAGAAGGAAACAGAATGTAAAGTAACAGAGGAAGGAGACAACAAAACGAAAGAGCAAGAACTCTTAAAACCCCAGGGAGAAAAAGCTCCCGGCAACACTGTATCATGTTAACTTCAGGGTGGGGGCGGAGTACTTCACTCCTTTTCTCTCTCTCCCCCTCTTTCTCTCTCTCCCTCTCTCTCTCTCTCTCTCTTTCTATGCCTCTCCTCTGTTTTTTTCTTGTTGACTGTTTTTATTTTTAGTAACTGCGGCAGAAAACACTCCATCATGGCTGCTCCGTTAATGACAAATGACAGTGCTACTTTTGTCATCCTATGGCCCTCTTTCTCTCTCTTTCTCTTTCTCTCCGTTTCTGTCGCTCCCTCTCTCTTTGTGGGGGGGGGGGCGGGTTTTTCCCTTTGTATGGTCGGAGGGGAGAGGCCTGTCGCCGAGCTCTATTGGGCCAATTTCCACGCTCCATCTGTAGGATCCGTCAGGGCTGCCCGGGCCTGCATTCAGGGACCTGTCACCTGCCCGGCAGGGGAGTTGAGGGGGGAAGCTGTGTTTGGGAGGGAGCTGGCCTGGGACGTGTTGGAGGGAGGCAAGGGGGCTGGTGGGGGCACAAAGGAGGCCGGAGTGGGGCCACTGGGGGCTGCGGAGGCTCACAGCAGGGGTGCACCCCCCCCCCCGAATCCTTCCCACCTTCCATCCATACGGCCAGGGGCGGTTGGTGGGGGTATGATGGTTTGGGGGGGGGGATAAGCGAGTTAAATGCACCTGGAGAAGAGGCTGTGTGGGCAGGGTTGGAGGGGAGCGAGGCTGGGAGGAAGGGGGGGGGGTCAAATTGGGGATGCTCTCGTCGTTCAGCGCCTCCACCACACCTCCTTCAAACTGCCTCGGACCCCATCACCTCAATTTCCATCGCTTCGCTTCCCTCACATTCTCCTTACTCCCTCGCCCTCTTTCTTCCTCACTTGTTTCTGTCCCTCTCTTTCACCCTCTTTCTTCCTCACTTGTTTCTGTCCCTCTCTTTCACCCTCTCTCTTCCTCACTTGTTTCTGTCCCTCTCTTTCACCCTCTCTCTTCCTCACTTGTTTCTGTCCCTCTCTTTCACCCTCTCTCTTCCTCACTTGTTTCTGTCCCTCT
>JACXGI010005227.1:0-15634 GCA_016801175.1 Esox masquinongy | reverse complement strand
GCAGGCGCAGGAAACCCAGAGCGCCGGAGTTCCCACACATTCCCGGCAGCCAACGGGAGGATCCTAAATACACAAAGGGAGGCCTCGACCTCCTCACTTAAACACCCAAATCAAATTTTACGCTAAAGCGCCAGGGTGCTGAAAATACTAAATACTCGGCAGCCCTGCGCTCCACAGTTTGGCCGGATCTCTGACAAGAATCTTAATTGGAAGATAGATTATCATCACTGAGGGGGAAATTGGTTTTGCTGCGGAATTACACACTAAAATAGACATTTAAACAAAACAGGACCAGGACTTGTTAGGGTATCAGATAAGAGGCACAGGGTTGAGGTCCCCAATAAGTGGTGGACAGAGAGATGTCAACAGGTCGTTTGTGTTAGGCAGCATTTGACTTTTAAACAATTACAAAAGACAACTGTCAATCAGAAGCATGTTGCGCGGAAACCCTCTTAAACTCGGGCGAATGCGCAAGCATGCGCTTCCGCCGTGGGTTTCGTGCGGGACGGACGTTGCCGGAAGGAAGAAACGAAGGTGTTTAGCGATGCAGGAGGCGGACAGGCAGGACACACAAACACACTCGGCGTCCTCCGCCAGGGCGTCTCTGCGTATTACCATCACCTGCGGACTGGATTTTACAGCAGAGGGAAATCTAAGCTCGGGCCAGACTTAAAAACAGGGGCCGGCTTTGTCGACGGCGTAGAGTCAACCAAGACACACCCTGGCCTGCTCGGAGATGCTAATATGAACAGGCATATAATGCAACACAAACACACACTGAGCCGCCCAACACACACACACGCACACATGCACACACACACTAAATAACTATCTGCACACTCTCTGGTTTTTGCAATTTTGGCATAAAAAGGTTAAAAGACCGAGGAAAGAAAGGAAAGAATAGGCGTTGGCGTTAGGGAGATTGAGAATAGGCCAGAATGACCAGCCCAGAGGGAAAGAGGGAGGACAGAGAGAGACCAATAGCAGCAGAAAAAGAGAGGGGAGTCTACAGAGCGAGAGAAAGGGTTTAGAGTGGGGCCATATGGGGCCGTTTATGACCAGGGTGTAGGTTGGGGCTGATCGGCCCTTCCTCTAGGGACTCTTAATAGAAAGGGTAATTGAGCTGCTGACATGTGTTCCACTGCGCCCAAAACAAAAGGCAGAAGAGACAAATGAACTAGTTATTTGCCCAGGGAAGTAGATCGGACCCTTTCAGCGAGCCGTACTGGGCTGGAAGACTAACTGAATAAAACACTGCATCACTGCCACGGAGGCGTGATAAGGAGGGAAAAGCCAGGGCCAGAATCAGCAGATGCACATGGGATAATGGGTAACTGACAGCTTATGGACCCAGCTGGAGTTAACAGTGTGGGGAGAAGAGGAGGAGGAGGGTTGAGGAAGAGGGGGTGGGGCCTGGCTCTCACTTGACTTGCTAAGAAGACCCCAGGAGTCTGTTGCAGCTGCCTGGGAGGGAGGGAGGGAGGGAGGGAGGGAGAAGTGATGGGGAACACAAGACTTGGAGAGATTTGTGTATAATGGAGAGACAGAAACCAAAAGACAGTGTGACAGACAGAAAGAGAGGGTGAGAGAGAGAGAAAGAGAGGATGAGAGAAAGAGAGGATGAAAGAGAGGATGAGAGAGAGAAAGAGAGGGTGAGAGAGAAAGGGTAAGATAAAAGAGATAATGATAAACAGGCAGAGGGGGCTGCAGAGATCCCAGCCTAAAAAGTCCTAAAATATGAGTCTATGACGTTAAAACAACGTTTCGCTCTCCAATATTGCCAAAGTGACAAAAAGCCCAAAAAGCCCCAAATGGCCCCTGGGCTTGGCATTACGCTGGCCCAGTGTGAGGCATCATATTATTTAGTTCCGTAGAGGTGGAGTGAGGTGACAGTTTCACGGTGGCATTGCCACCCCCGGAGAAGAGACAAAGCAGAAGCACAGCACCCATGCAGGGCCAAATGAACAGGCCTGTCTGCCACACGCTCCCCCCAGCAATCAACCACCCCAGGCCAGCCGCCCGAGTCACCCGCTCCCCAGGTGCATAATCGGCCTAGTGGGCCTTCTTGCACCAAGCAACCACAGACATGAATCCAATTCACTACAGCTTCACACACACATACATTCCAATCAGGCGAAAAAACTGCATACCAGATTCCTTTGTAATCTATATGATGTGTCCTATAGCCCAGAGGAATGGAAAAAGAGTCCATTACCTGTCATGGTGAACCAAACATTATTCTAACCCTCTTTTCCTGGGGAGGAGATCGTTTTAACAGACAGTGACCCTGAGTTGCTCTCTGACCCTACCCAAACTACACCCCCCATGTACTGCCACAGAGGGGAGGGGGTAGAAGAGGTGCGGAACAGTTCTGCTAACCCCTTCGTAGACCAATATCACCCACCCACAAGACTTTGTAGGCAGTGGAGGGCCAGAGAATTCAACGACCGCCGCATTCCTCCGTTTCTCTGTTTTTCAAGAACAAATGTTTTTCACTGTGATGTGTGATCTGTTTCTCTTCATACGGGTTTGTGAGTCAGTCCTGGATTCTTTATTTTTATTACGTGTTGATATTTGAGGAATTTCACTTAGCTTAACTCTTTGGAGGGAGAGAATATTTCAGTCCAATACAGTTGAGGTGCGCACATTCTGAGGTAAAAAACAACTGCAGATCTTTTCCCTCTGACCTTTCCATGAGAAAAACGCTAAACTAAAAAAATAGTGGCAAAATTACTCCACCGTGCCCCTTCATTCTATGATGAACCAAACCGTTCTTCGTGGAAAAAAAAAAGAGAGAGGCTAAACAAAGTTAAGTGATTGACAACGTTGTCTGGCTTTATTCAATTAACTATCTCATTGTGTCCAAACCTTTGCCAGAACTCCCCTTGCACCCCCTGCCCATTCTCTACCAACTCCTTTATCCCCGACCATCACACAGTGTTGCTTGGCTAATACTTCCAAGGAAATAGAGAACTCTTTTTATACGGCAACTCCTCTCCTTGACCTTCCATTGGTGGCTCTTCTCTCCTCTTCTCCTCTGTCTTTTTTCTCTCTCTCTCTTTCAGCCACTTCAAAACTGTCTCTCGGGGCAGTGAGGAGAATGCGACGGAGTCCATCAGCAACGAGGGGCAGGACCAGGGCAGGACCCCGCTCCCCCACTTCAAAGTTGGACTGCATTCATTAATTGTCCTTTGAATTAATATCGCTGCGATCACAATGTGGGTGCCAGCGGAGAAAGAGACTTTAATGAAGCATAGAGCCTGTATTCACTTGCAGATAAGCCACTGTGGATTTTCTTGAGAGACAGAGTCTTAAGAGTGATGCTCTGACGTAGGCTAAAGTAAATGCGGCCTGGGTTAGATGAGATACACAAGGGAGGGGATGGGAAGGGGGTGGGTTTGAATGCCTTACTAACTGATACAATCCGCTGCCACTCGAAAAACGATACCAAGTAGAATCTAAACATCGCTAACTAGCTAGCAAAGGATTTTTTTCTCATTTAAATCGATTCATCTGAGATTACGTCAACACCACAGAAGACAAAAATCTAACCTTTTCAAGACTTTCACTTTAAACTTTTTCCAAGAAAACTCCAGAAAACATCAAAGTGGAAATATGTACAACAGAAAAAGCATTAACTCAATTTGTGCTTGACAAAATAAACTGTCTTTGACTACTTGTGGAGACACCTCACAGTAAATCACCCAGGATTCAGAACTAAACTGTCAGTGTGGACAAAAACATTCAACCCCTGGAATATATTCTGATCACTCCGTCTAACATAAATCTTTTGGAAATAGTTGCTATATTCCAGGTATTAAAGAGTTGGATTTCTGGTTTGGCATCATGTTAAAGTGATGTCCATTCAACTACAATTCCACTGGATAAGTCCAGTTGAGTTTACATAAGTGGTAATAACCTAGGGAGGGAGACAAGCCAGCGATCGCACACAGAGTCCAGTCCAAGCTATTTCTCTTTTTGCCCCTCTTCATGTATTTCTCTGTTGCTCTGCTTTGAGGCAGAGTTGGAAAGTAAACTGTAGAAAACATTTACAGGTCGCATTGAGGCTCTTTTGTTTGTTTTGACTGGAGAAGGTCTCCTTACACTTGCTCCCTCTCTGTAAAGCCACCTCCTTAATTCATTAAGGCAGGGTATAAAAACATGGATCACTGACAGAATACACAGCGCTATAGGAATATCGAAAACCTGTGTTTATTTTCCCTGATGGTTTCCACCGTTTTGTCTGATATTTATAGGTTCTTGATCTGAGTTAGGGTTTGGCTATCACTCTAAGACTGTGTGATAGACATTGGTGTATTGACATTTCCATATGTCCTGGTAGAATTATGGCAGCATTTTAATGTTCTAATTGGTTAACAGGCTTGGTGTGTATGAACTCAGACAAATCCTTGAGGTCATTGATATGATTCCCCAAAAGATTTTGCACAAACCGAACATTTGCAGACTATACATGTATCTCAGTGGATGCGTGCTATGTTTAAAATGTCTCTCTCTCTCTCCTACTCTATGTCTCTCTCTGTCTCAGTCTATGCCAAAGTAGTGGGGAGCCAGTTTCCCCACTTTATTTACACAAACAAAGTCCTACTCAGTTTCTTTGACAAAAGCAGCTAAATCTTTCATGTTTTGTCAGCAGTTGATTTCGCCTGTCTCCCTGGTTATCTGCCTGCTCAGGACAATGGAGCCAGGAGAATAGGAGCAGATTGTTGGAATGCGCCTCAATGAAACCAATTATTACATGTTGACTGCGTTCACCATGGCAGATTTCAAAGAACTGGGCTTATTCAATTTGGCACTGCGGGACTCCCTTTCAAGAGAAGTTATCCCTTTGACTGTTTGTATTTCTGAGCTTTTATTTTTTTTTTCTTCCCCCTCCCTCTGTTTTCCTCTCTCTCTCTCTTTCTCTTTCTCTCTCTCTCTGTCTCCCATCGCGGTAAAGAGAGCAAGCTACTCCTCATGCACTTTGGCTACTTTTAATTAGCTAAATGAGGCAAAAGGGATGTTTGCTGATGTTATATTCAGGGAATGGGGGTGTCATTAATTAGAAGCTACTTAATGTGCCAGTATTTATTGATTAATTAACATAAATCCATCTATACAGTTTAGAAGGCCACGTCCATCACAATATCCTTCATGGAATTTGTTAACTCAAGATTGGCAAGATTGGCACTGAGCAATTTTTGCAACAAAACTAAATATGCTCATATTACATGTCATTATAATATGTAATTTTCCCTTAAAGGCTGCTACTTATTTGTCTTTTTCAACAACTCCTGTAAAATGTACCTTTTTTTAAATTATTGGGCTATCACAATATTAATGATATTTATTAATAATCAGATGTATACAACCCCATTTTTTATTCCCCCGAATCTAAGCTAATCCTATTAAACAGGATGTGGAATGGTTTAACATCACATTCATTTCCTGATTAAAAGCACAACATTTACAATTTCCTTGGGGGCATCCTTTTCCCAGAATGCTCTAGGTGCCCTGTACTGCCATTCAGATCTAATAGTAGCTAGCCAGTCCTGGTATAACTACACTTTAGCCCCCAGATCTCTAGTGGCCTTTTCCCAGACAAATAAATCTAAATGGAGCAGCTTTGATCTCGGTACTTAAAGGACTCCAACAATGGAGGCCTGGGAGAAAGGGGCGAAGAGCAACAGTCCTCTCTCTCTCTTGGAACAATAGCCTCTACAAACACCTACTTAATCAATATTTGGCCAGAAGACACTCTCTCCATACCCAAAACAGCCTTTTCACATTCTAATGAAGAGCTATAAAGGGATAAGAAAACTACAAGGACAACTACTTCCAAAGACACAGAAGAGGATAAGATAATGAAATATGGCTATTGTAGGCCATTTGAAAAGGGAAAGTAGTTATTGGCCTGTGTTTCAAATGGAATGGCATTTGACCAAACATCATATCAGATAAGACATTATTAAAATTGCGAGTGGTTTTATGCATTAAGTTCTAGGTCCTGAATAAAAACAAAATGCCTAGAAATGTTTTTGCAAAAATCCCAAACTGATTACCAAAAACCTTGATAACACAGATAAAACACATAGTCCATTTAGATGTTTGGGATATTTTTCGAAAAGGTATAAGTCGTACTGTTACAGGTTATAACATAATATTTAACAACTTCTTGGGCTCATTTGTTGAAGCGAATTATTATGCATGGCTGGTACAATCCAAATTTACCATATCTACATCTACATCATAGGCCTATCTCACAATATCTACAAGCCTGTCTAAGGCATCAGCAGGAACAGATTACAGAGAAAATGGGGTAAAATAAATATTATACTGAAACACCCGCATATTCAAAAGAACACCATAAAGTCTCCATATATAGTATAGAGTCTGGTTGTGGAAAAAATGCAAGCCTACAAATTCGTTCCAACCCCGCAGGAAAGATATTAACCAAACTGATAGAGTCACTTCTGAAAGGTTAATAAAGTCAATTGCCTATCCTGATCTTTATTCGCGATGCATGGGTTGGAAAGACAGAGGAAAGCGGCTATAGATATTGCATGAATGTGCGCGCCCCGGGCGAAGAGGAAGGGGGCGGGCTTTGTGCAGAGATGAAAGTGGGACGAAATAAAAGGTTTGAGTTTAATCTACTAGAAAAGGTTTTCACTGCGATGACTGATGCATATTAGTCTAAACAGACCATGAGTCATGTGCAACTATATATAAAATAATGCATAGAAGCGATAAGGAACAAAAAAACAAAAAACTAAAAAATAGAACGCTTGGAGAGCTAAACATGAAATAATAATAATTGCAGTTATTTATTTAATGTGGCCTAGTAATGTATTTTCCAAGTGTAACGACACCGATTTAAAAAAACAAACAAAAAAAAACATGCAATGCCAAAGTAGGCAGACTGGAAATATATTTTTAAAAATGTAAAAAATATTACGTTTACATTTAGACATTGTATGACATTAAAAATATGAATATCGCTAACTCAGTTTCCTAATAGGATAGTAAGGATAGCCCTATGGTAGTTACAGCTACGTTTCTGAAAATCCAACAGGTTAGCGATCAACAGGTGTTAGATGAAATCCAGAATGTCTGAGATGAGATGCCATCTATTTTGCTCTGACTTTAGTATGACAATCTTCTGACGCTGAGAAACACTCGAAAAGAACATTTTGTAGGTGAAACGAATTTTTTTGCTCTGGGCGCGCAGTCTATAAAACCGGCCGGAGTTGACTATTGGTGTTATTTGAATTATTCATCGCTCATTGCGGGTCCATAATGTCTTTTCTCAGCCCTTTGTCAACGCATTTTTTCTCTCTTTCTCTCCACATTTTGAAAAGCTTTGGCGTCTTTTTGTTCACTACTGAGCCGCTTGCTATAGCAGGCCTTTGTGCTCGAGAAACCGAAGTGTGAGTCTCAATGGACTCTTGAGCTTTTGTCTCTCAAGTTCATCCTCAAGTGTCCAATTGTGTGCAGAGGAACCGTCTCTATTTATGGTGGACAGAACAGTTGGGCAAATGTTTGATCAACTTTATATAGAAACGTTTGGCTTTTGTAAAAGTTGTTTTAGTTATACTACAGGCATGCAGTTCAAAACTTATAACTCGTTAAGGAAATACGCTGCAATATTGTCCATAGAGTAAGGCCTATATGTAAAGTACCGTCACAAAAAATAGTCTTCCCGTTTAAGTAAAATATACATATTTCATTCCGTAACCTATACGAAAATAATTTCTCCAACGTAACAACTGTTTAGTAAATACTTCACCCGAACTATATTTCATCCAAGACGCAATTAAATGGAACAATTGAAAAATAGACAACATTCATATTTTCATAGCGTAGGCAAATTTGTATTTCAAATTGTATTCCAATTCATTATTTATTCTACACCAACTGGGCCAACTGTAATCAGACCTAAAAACGTGTACTAATTCTATCACAAGCATTTTTTTAAAGACGTAAAGGTGGAAAACATGGACCTAATTCTGAACTACATTACACGTAGGCCAGTATAAACCAGAATTGTCCAAGAAATCAGCACCGTGGCCTATTGGACAATTCAACATTGGCAGGGCTCTGCAATGATTTAATGAAAACCCTTACTTACATCTATCCCCCAGGATGCCGTCAATGCTGTGTTTCGCCCGTCTTTCATTCTCTTCTAATTCCCTCTTCTCAATTTCATCATCGTCCTCCTCATCTTCTCCAACTCCCCCGAATTTACAACGCATGATCCGGCTGATAGAACTCACTTCGGAAAGAAATATAAAAACATCGAATTATACATACCCTTTTAAATGCATGCATAAATACAGGTTAATAAAATCAAAATATATCACGCATATTAACATTCAATTATTAATTGGATTATAGCACCTGTTGATCGGTTCAAACATGCAAACTTTGTTTAAAATTTCTGAAATATTCAAATATCAATTCAAACTTGTTTTCGTTATTTACTGCAGTTATTGTAGTGCTCTCTTTACACCTTTGCCTTTTTACGTAAACGTTTATACGATTTCAATTAAAACTTTTCCTCGTTACTGTATTTACTTTGGGTGACAGGATTTGAAAAAAATGCTTTTTTGTGATGTGGTACATCTATGTAATATATATTGGTTAGAAAAAAATCACCTGATGGAACGTTATTTCTGTCACAGATGCCGTCTTTGAGTAATGTATCCCTGATTTCCCAGCTAAACATGCCGGGGTTGTCTCTCTTGTATTCCTCGATCTTCTTATCCACGTCTGGGGTAGTTGTCTGCTTTACATTGTAAGGATGCAAATACATTGCTTTCAGTATGTGTGTTGTAGGGAAAAACATAGTTTCTTTTCAGAATAAATAAGACATGGATAGTTACAGCAGGGTAAGTTATGTGTTGCTTCTGCTGAGTTTGATCTTTGAAAGATCATTTAAAAACTAAGTTATGACAACACCCATATGATTTTAATTTAATAGGATACAGCCGAAATTGCCGTATAAATAATAATGTATGTCTCAAATAAAAAATTAATTCATGACAATTCCATAAATTATACCAACTGTAAATAATTAGCAGTGTCCTGATAGATAGACCATTAATTGTGTGGCCTGTCTTCCCCCATTAATTATTTCTTGCATTAATCTGTACTGTCCTGGAGTATAAGTTGTGGGCTTGATTAAAAGTTGAAACAATACAAAGAAAATGTTTTTCTATTGATTATCAAATAGGTTTTCAGCAAGGTGTTGCAGCCTCGTTTCCCAGAACCTTACCTTGGGTTTACTGCCTCCAATGGCTCCGGGTCTGATGGAACCAGTCTCCTGGTATCTGCACAGGATTTTGGAGACGCAGCCGTGAGAGACTCTGAGCTGGCGTGAGATGACACAGGGTCGGATGCCGTGGTGGGCCATCTCCACGATCTTGTGGCGGATGTGGTTGGGAAGTGGTCTGCCGTTAATAAACACCCCACCGAGCTGGTTTACCCGGCCCTGGCCTAACGGTGTAGAGACTGTTCAGGGGGAATGCAAGTCATTCAACAATAACATCAGAGAAAAATAACAGCAGCACAAAAAATACGAAATGATCAGGCCTGAATTCACCATTTGAAACGTTATGTTTCATGGTTTGTATCAGTGAGATAAAAATAAGCTATAGAATACTTGTTGCAAGAAAATATGCTGCTATCTGATATGCCCTTTGATCTGTTACAGGTAAATGGTTAGATTGTTATTGTTACGCTGGTTTGACCTAGTTAGAGCACGATGAAAATCAATAAATAATAACTAGATAACATAACCACTATCGTTGTTTTGATAGCAGCTGCTATGTTAATTTCACTTAATAAGGGATGGCTAACGAAAGGCTATGGCCTAGTAGGTCCAGTAGCCTACAATTCACAAGCAACAATTTAATGGAACAGGCTATACATGAAGTTTGATTCACTGAAATGCTCTGTTTAGTAAAAAAATAACTATATGGGAACTATTTCGCAGTTGAAAATAAACACTTCTGGTGCACTTATGATTCACGGATGCTATCTGGTTCACTCAATGATAAAGAAATATTTCCAGTACACGAAGAAACATCCATTTGGTTCTATGGGCCTATTATTAATTTGATTTGCCTACCTTCCAGAGAATAGCCTCCACGCGGGTAGTTTTGGTGTGGTGTTGGGCGCATCATTCTCGGTATGCCCCCCGCTAGCGCTGTCATGTCTCCTAACTCTCCGCCAAAGACGCTCTGCGCTGGACCACAATCCCAAAACGGAACTTTCAGAAATGTTCTAAGATTCCTAAAAAGTTATAGACTGCGCACTGGCTTTGATGGAGCAACAGGACAGTTTCTGCGTCCTGGGGAGTTGCAGGTTGCTTCGACAAAAATAACAACGTGCAACAAGAAACAATTTAAATCCTGGAGATTGGTTCATTCGTCGTATCCAATATGAAACGAGTGATTTTATGACAAAGCGATGTTTGCCACTATTGGAATTGGAGGCTGATTTGAGTTGAAGTGGTTGTTGACACTCTTGAGGTGCATTGAGAAGATGGGTTGAAGTGAAACATTTTATAAGTTGTTGCACTCCCTTTTCCCCTCTGTCCTTCCAGGCCTCTGATTGGCTTAGAAAGGCGATAGTCCCGGGGGCTAAAGAACCCTTTTGATTGGCCGACCGCGGAACATTTCTACTGACCTCACGGGTTCAAGGCGATGTGTCTTGTGGTGCCTCCATGCTTTTGCTTTCACAGAATCTGATCCACGATCAGCCCTCAAGGCATAAACTGTAGACTATTATCCGGTCCAACCGTGCACATGGATGACGATGTGCCTTTTAATGAATGCTACAGCTTTCATTAAAATGTGCTACCCACTAAGTCTGCTGTACTACCCCCTTAGTACATGATTGTTAGTACACTGCAATCATGGATTTATTAATTATGTTGATATTTTATTGCCAAAAGTCTGCCTCAACACATAAACACACATATAGCAATGCTATACAGAGATTGTGCAAACACTGGTAGGTATTGTATCTAGTATTGAGAGAGATTATCAATAATTACACACAAAGGAAGCACCGCGCGGTCAACCCAGCAGGGTATGACGCCGGGAGTGCAGTAAACATTGTCTGTAGTGAAAGAAAGTACAATTGTGTGAAGACATTATTTATAACTTCATGAGTGTCAACTGGCTTTTTCCCCTTTTTTTCTCTCGCTACACACACACACACACACACACACACACACACACACACACACTTGTTTCCCGTTCAGAAGCGCATGTCTTTGTGGAAGCTCATTGAAAGTTCCCGTCAGTCAAAAAGTTTCCCCATTTCACCAGTCCAATCAATCAAAGGTGGAGATCATTCTAAGCGAAGACTTTCAACGGCATTTGTTCTCAAAAAATTCCACATTGAGACTTTGCTGAAGTTAGGCCAGGCTATACCCACCGTCTATTCAGGTCAGAATTAGAAATGTGGAGGTGAATCAATTAACTAGCCAATACGCGATAAACGTATAGGCTATTACAGACACGGTCCCGAGACTGTTTCTGGGCCGGGAGTAAAGTCTACTTTGTCAACAATAGCTCACATATGCTTGTTTAACTATTTGACCTAGAGATTGCCCAAAAGGGCAAATTATGTCAAGGACTAGGCTTGTAAATTGATTTAATTAAAATAGGCGATTCTGTTTACATACTGTTTACTGAAATAATATGATCAACTCCAACAGATTGATGCCACATTGTTATTCTGGTTGATTTAGAGGCTACCCTAGCATATTCATTCCAATCTTCGCGTTCTGTGTGTGTGTGCGCCCGTGTTCGCAACTGCCCGTAATAACAGGTGATTATAGAGCGTTGCGGTCCCAGGTGCTTGTTAACCGGATTAAGACCGTCACTTTGCCCAGCCACGCCGCTGGGCAGGATGGAAGCTCCACAAGGAAGAGTGTCATTGGTTATGATTTTAATTGACATTGCTAGAATAGATGAACAGTAATAAATCCTTCTGATAACAGTAAGCCTAAGATAAGACCCTATTGCCGTCAACTGGAATTATAAGATGTTTTCAAATGTTCTTGAACTTTTAAAAAGAACAACAGGAGAAAGTTGTAATAATTATTTTTTATGAATACATTATATGTTAATATCATTAGCATTACTATTATGAATAAATATTATTATTCATGATAAATAGTTTATTTTACTATTGAACATAATAATGGAACTAAAATTAAGCTGATTAATGGTTAAAATTATTTTTGTATAACGTTAGTATACTGCATTAAAATCATTAGGGAAAATAATTGGTCCAAAACAGTAATAAAACAGCTTTTACTGTTATTATTATTATATTTGAAAAACAACACTGTTGTCTTTTTTGTCACCTAGGATCTAAAAAAACAATAGATGAAGAATGATTGTTTGCCAAACGTCATCTTAGATATGGAAATGGGTTATCCTAATTAAGGCCTGCATTGACATCAAGCTATTTGGGAACTAAAAAGACTATTCTAAATGTTTTCTTTCTACGGGAACCCACGGACAATGGAACGCAGGAGGGAAATATGGTTTGGACACGGGAGTCCTTTCACGTGCAAAGGGAGGAATTGCTCTCTTTCTTCAAACTTTCATCACAGAAGTCTACATGCGGAACCTCATCCATGGTCGCCTAATGGTCGACTAATTCAATATTAGAACCATGCATGACCCGCGGTTCAACCACACGTTGGTGTAACACATCCGTGCAAAATGGTCGATTATTGACACAGAGACATGAGCGATCATTTGACTGTTTTGTTGCCTCGTTGAACTGTGACAATTAGCCATGTTTGATGGCCAGAGCATGCGCACAGGCATAGGACCTATTTTATAACGTCAGTGGAGAGCGTGATTTTTAAGAAGAGGATAGTTACATTTGCTGAAATGTATGGTAAAAGTTGCATACCATTTTGACAATATAATATTCTGTCTAAAATAACAAGATACTATTTTCTCTTGTTTTTATATTTGACATGCATGACTAAACAGAAGTTGTAAAAAGTAACCTTAATTGTCTATTTATAAATGTTGGTCTATTAACGTCGTGATAATGATTTAATTATACTAATATAGCAATAATTGGCCTACTACTACCAATAATAATATTACATTGTGAATAGAAAAAAATATAGGCTTAAAGAATTTGAATCGAAAACCTCCAGTGAGATTTTAAAAATGCATTTGTCTTTGCAGTTTTAAGAGGTGGTGGGACTCCTTTTAACGTGCTGCATGATGTTTTTCCCGGTTCTCCGTAAAATAAATTCTCCTTTTCATACGAAAGTATGTCCACGGTACGTAAAGGACTTACTGAAACAGTATACGGTCATAAAAGAGAGAATGGGGCAAAAACAAAGTTATTATGATATGAAGTTTGATTATCATGAAAGGGATACTGGATATCCGTGTCAAATCAATTAGTGAAGGTTAAAATTCAAGTCAGAAATGAGTTCGATCAGTGAACAAAATGCAATGAAAAATGTAGAAAATAAAACGAATTGCATCGAGTGGGTTTAGAAGCAAAATAACTTTTGAATGTATCAGAGAGCAAAGACTCTCAGGCCTGAAATGTTTAACATAGGCCTATAGACCGATAGAAAAACGGGAATGTTGTCTTCTGATCTCAAACATTTAACATTCCCTTATTTTCAACACAGACGAATAGGCCCGCGTCTTGTGTTCATGTTATTGACGATCTTTTTCATTAAGCTATTAATGCCGATTTGGGTTTGTGGGTATAATGTCCAATTATAGCCTAATGTAAGTATTAAACTGCAAACTAAATAAATAAATAAATAAAAGCTTTTGGCGCAAAAACCTATAATTAAGGCCTATATGGAAAGGTCACTAGTGGAAGTTTCGACCTTTTTTTTTTACCCCTATTGAAGTCCATTTTTACAATGGTCTATAATGTGGGAACCATATCAATCTCACATGAAGAGGACAAACGACATCTGAATGCCCCGCGTTTGCATGCACTTGTTGCTGTGATGACTTTATACACCTTTTCAGGTCATTAAAAAACGGAGTGGTTGTAAAGCCATTTCCCATTGTCTTTGCGTGTAAAACCTATTTATTAGCCTATAGAAAAATGTTTGCTCCTGTGGAAGGGGCCGTAATTGCCACGGGAATAATAAGATCTAATCTACACCAACTGTTGTCGCCTATTTGTAAAACATAGTCTATACAATTCTCAAGATATGAAAATATGGCCTGAAAGTACGTGAGCTCTACAAGCAGACTTAGGCCATTCATTTAAATAAATCAAAGCATCTCAATGTCTAAATATTATTACCCGGATACACAATATCTTATGTTTTTGGCTATTGGTCAATTGGTTGGCCAAATAGCCAACAGGGCGTGTTCTTGTAAGCTTATTCAACAATGGCTACAGTGTATACATTATTTTGGTTGTGTTTGATGTTATGCCTTAAATGGGGTCTGAGGTCCTGTATGCATAATGTTCAAACTGGGAATGCATTTTGCATCACAGTAAGCCTAAAGTAGGACTTGGTGAGTGGGAGAAAGACATAAAGCCATGATGAGTAAAGAACCATTTAACCCATTGCCCTCAGGTCATGCAGCAGGTTCCTTTAAGAGCATGGATAACTATGGATGATGACCGGTTTAGTTTATTGTCCCTACATTGAACTTATAGGCTACACCCCCTCCCCCATGCATAGCACTCCTCCTGTACCCTAAGCTAAACAATAAGCCCTCAGGTGACCTTTAACCCAGCAGGAGCCAGGATCAATCTCTCTGTGATGTTGACAGTTTGGCACCTTGATGTCGAATGTAATTGTCAACTAGTTAATTTTGGATTAGTGACACCTAAGAAGGTAGTACATCACAAGGGAAAGGCAGTTTGGTAGTACTTTCACAATGGTTGTACAATCAAAACACTTGGTTTTCAGTTGGTATCTCATAGGATAATTTTACTTTGCAAGTGATTCACAAATTATTGGTACAGTTATGACACTTCTATCTCCTATTTAATAGGTATGTGACTCTCTGTGTGTGTTTGTGTGCATTTTGCTTTGGTGCAGTGACATTCATAGACTGAAAAATACTGTATTAGTTGACCTTTAACCTAATCTGTTTTTACATTGTAGCAGTAGATTTCCCCCATTAACACTGGAACCACATCTCTCCCTGATCTGACTAGGAATACTGCTTACCGTCTAGGAACGTCCATGATAAATGTCTTATAATGTGAACAGTATTCCCTTTGACAGAAGCTGTATTTCCCACAATGAAAATGAGAAAGAGTAAATGGAAAACTAGATGTGGGCAGCATACAATATATAATATTATATCTATCTAGTGTGTCCCTTTGGCCCAAGACTGAAAAAAGCACACTGTGGATTTCATACAGGTTTTATGAGCCACATGAGGGCGCCAGACAGGCCTACAATTCTGAAGTGTGCCTAAGATTTAGGCCCAATGGTGTGGTAATATAGCAATTCCACAAAGAGATCAATGGGGTACACAATTTGGAGATAATGTCCTCAATTAGCTTCACAATTGAGGACTTCCACTATTTCAAAGTAGTCAACTGCCAGGGCATCCAATGGGTCATCAAGAGGGACCAGCAAACACATTGG
>JACXGI010005226.1:33031-48565 GCA_016801175.1 Esox masquinongy | reverse complement strand
CCCCCTCCTTCCCACCCCCCTCCATCCCATCCCTCTCCATCTCATCTCTCTAATTTCCTCCCTTTCAGGGAGATAAACCAAGGTGACAAACAGGCAACCTTGGAGAGTACTCTACATATGTTAACGAGAAGCCTGGAAAACAAGATCCTGTTGAGGATGAAGCCAGTCTAATCCGAGTGAACACTGGCTTTGTGAGGAGCTGAGGGTAAAACTTCCGCAGACTCTCACTTGCCAAAATTTCCAATTCTAGAGAAAAAAGTGTGTTTCTAGTCGGGCTAAAAACTCTCCATACTTCAAATAGATCAGTATTTTTTAAAGTAAGTATTCAAAACACTTTGGTTTGAGGCATGGTAGGCAGATTATCGATCCAAGTACTGGATGAACAGATTTCTCAGAGATGTCCGGTATCAGGTCCCCTGACAGCTCCTTCCCCACATACCAGATGATAATAAATGTTGGGCTACATACTGCGGATTGAAGGGTGATATAAAGCACTTAGCTTAATTATGTGTCTGAGATCCAAAAAATGTATATTCCACTACGACTCACAGCAGAACAACACAGTCATTGGCAGCTAGCATCTCGTTTCAGCAACATCATCAGCCCAGTGTGCTCTAAGACGGTTGATGGTTAATATACTGTGATGTAACCACCCTGAAATTTATAAATTGATCTTTGGGTGGAAGGACTGACTACAACACAGTCAAAATTATAGTGTGAACCATGTTTTGAGCCTTGTGTGTTGGTTCACATTACAGTAAAACAAGCTGACATTTTGTCTTATGATTGGGTACTACATGTAAACTAAACGAATGAGTCATTTATAAGTTATATCCCAAAAATGTGAAATCCAGAACACCAGATTGTACTTTTAAAGGGAAAGGTAACTTGTGTTCTAATTACCTATTTACTGTATGATGGTTAAAATGGGTTAAACATATCATGTGGCATCCATGATACACGACCGTCTCTGCATTTCACAGCTAGAAATAGGCCATCTACATTCCCTGATTGTAAGCAAACCCCAATATCCAGAACTCATAGTGACTTCCAGCTCATCTTGTAATGAGGAATCATCAGCAGCAAAAACTCTTTCACAATCTCAAAAACACTAGCTAGCTATCAAGCCTTTGAGAATTTGTAACAACTAGACCCGCCCTGGATATTGAAAAGCCTATCTTCCAGAGTGGAAAGGGCTCCAATCAGGCTGTAGTCTTTACATAATCAGCATGCTCAATCAAGTTCAACGATGACGTCGTTGGTTGAACTTTCCTAGTGCAAAATGTAAAAAAGAACACACCCTCTTGTGTGGTTCAGTATCCTCCATTAGACCACCGACTACACAGATTAAACTAAAACCAGACCATACTTGATAAAAAGATGATTTGTACCTCAGGACCAGAATTAATGAAACATGTCAGAGTATTGATCCTGGATTTGCTTGGCTTTCTGGATTATAATGAACGTACAGTAAGGGACCAGATCCTACACCAGCACTCAGACGCTTTATGAAAACGGTGCCTGGTCGTTTGTCTAATTTGTATATTGAATAACCATCTGAGCACAGGCCATAATCAGGTCACACAGAATGTTTAGTCTGCCTGCTGAACAAATTGCCATAACCAAATACAGCTCAGGTCAAACATGAAGTGTTTTCCACATTTTAGACCACGTAGTATTTGGTTATGAAAGGAACGGTACCTTTGATGACAAAGGCGTCGGCCAGCAGACGCAGGTGGTAGACCGGCTGCCCATCCCCCGTCAGCTCCTCTATGCCCACCCTTGCACACATACCCTGGGCGTCACGGTAACGGCCCTGGACATAGTGTATTTTTGCCATCAGGAGGAGAGCCTCGTTCAGGTGCCTGGGCTGTTTGGGGACAGACAGAGACAGACACACACAAACACACACACAAAAGATGTGAGCTGCTGACACCACAGCGACAAGTAAACCAACAAAAAACAAATCTCAGCACTCAAAATGATCTTTTTTTAAGACGGTACCAAGAGACTCAGTGAAGGGGGTACAGAGAAAAGAGGGGAGTAGTAGCACCAATTCTGTGTCAATCTTTGTTTGCTGATTTCATTGATTTTTAACATTGCCCAAAACAGCACAAGTTCGACGTTATACAAAACAAGGTTTCCCATCTCAAGATTTTAAATGATAACTGATTGTGTGCCTTTTTATGTTACAAATAACTAGCACTGGCCATAGCAACATTGACCAAATACATCCCAAAAAATGTTGTATTGCCCACACATACACTATGTCTTCTTACTACGTCTTCTTACATGTTCAGTTTGGACTTGTTTAGTCTTGAATATTTTTTTATGGGAAATGGCATATATAACTAGGCTACAATGATGTTGAGACTTGAATAATGTTTTGCAGTTAGTGGAAACAGGGTTGACCGAGAAACATTGAATATATTAAAATCTCCATGTGGTCTAGGTTAAAGGGTACTTTAAAATGCAATATCAGCTCTATTTTTTCACTTTCAAAGGATGAAAAAGGGCACTCTTTTCATGGAATGACCCAGATAAACACAAAGAGATTAGACTGATGGGAAACTTGGTGATGCAAGTCAACAACACAGAAAGTTGAGTGCAGGATGGAGGGAGATGAAGGTGACACAGAGGAGACATGCTTAGACTGACCCCAAGACGTCCCCTGCTCAGGATGGAGTTGAGAAAGCCCTTGGAGCGGGCAAGTTTGGGCTGGTTGATGTCCGTCAAGGGTGTGGCGTTGCGCAAAAGGCTGATGTTGTCCTGTAGACACTCCTCCAGCAGTGCCTCGGCCAACAACAGTGTCCCGTAGTCATCTGGAGGAGGGCATAAGACAAGTTCACAGAACTGGAAGGGCGGTTGTACGCACAGCGGGAATCCAGGCTAAAAGGGTCAGCAGCTGGGAGCCAGAGTAAACACATCCCAGTTTATCATTTCCCACAAGGCCCAGACAGAAGGGACAGAACAAAATACCGAGAGAGCCTAAAACTGAAGTTACTGGATGGCAATAAAGTCACATGTCACAGACACATTCAGGATAAAAAGCTTCCTGTTTGGTGGAGCTCCCACTGCTATCCCTCCTCAACCGTCCCTGGTGGTGTGAGCAGAGGCCAAATCCCTGACTGCTGTTTATGTCCTGTTATCTCTGACATGCTGAGCCCACCATGTTTAACAGACTGTCCCCATTAAGATTTATTACTTAAGGGGAGGATAGGGGCTGGAGAATGTGAGAACTAACTACAGTATAACAGCAATGTATTACAATTGCTTCAGGAGACTAACATTCTCTAATGGACATCTGAATAAAAAAATATCTTCAACACACTGGTAAAACCTCAAAAGGTCTAAATCAAGTTCAAATCCAGGACATAGCATACCAGCAAAGCCTCAAGAGCCTTGTCTGTAGCGGTCTAGCAACTCCATGGTGGGTTGGGTGCATTCAAGGTTGTTGGGCAGTTTCTGAATTCAAATCTAAGCGTGTCGGTGCTGGTGAGTACTTTCTGATTAAGAACCACTCCAGGCACATGATCATCCATCTGAAATCTCCTTCCAGCTGAAAAGTCCCCACCTCCAAGAGTGTAAACAGTGCATACCCCTCCCCAAATTACCTGCTGTGCACCTGAACCATATTTTGATTGGGAATGGTAGTCATTTTTGGGAGGGTTTGGAAATTTCGATCAGGTGATTATGTAACCGGAGTGCACCAATAGGAGGAAATGCCCGGTGAGATGGGCTTCAGAGGATGCCTCTGAAACCTTGACTCTCCCAAGCCTGCTGGGAGTTGCTGCTATGAGGCAGTAACAGTACGGCATATCGTACGAAATTATGAAGGGAAACAATATCAGGAGTTAAAAATAAAATACAGTTAGGCCCTGAAATATTTGGACACTGACACAAATTTTGTTATTTTGGCTGTTTACCAAAATATATTCAAGTTACAGTTAAATAATGAATATGGGCTTAAAGTGCAGTCTCTTATCTTTAATTTGAGGGTATTCACATCCAAATTGAAGGAAAGGTTTAGGAATTACAGCTCTTTAATATGCAGCCCCCTCTTTTTCAAGGGACCAAAGGTAATTAGACAATTGACTCAAAAGCAGTTTCATGGACAAGTGTGGGCTATTCCTTCGATATATCTTCATAAATTAAGCAGGTAAAAGGTCTGGAGTTGATTCCAGGTGTGGCATTCGCATTTGGAAGCAGTTGCTGTGAACACACAACAACGGAGCTCTCAATGCAAGGGAAACAGGCCATCCTTAGGCTGCAAAAAAAAATCCATCAGAGAGATAGCAGGAACATTAGCAGTGGCCAAATCAATATTTTGGTACATTCTGAGAAAAATGTATTCCCTTGTATTCAACTGCAATAACTAGAGAGGGACAGTGTTATGATAAAATCAAGAATTACAAAAATCTGGGCAAACGGTCAAATCAAGGCAGACTAACAGCACCAGCTAGGAATTGGTAGAATTATACAAAATCTTGTCTAAAATAACACATTTAGCAGCAGCAGTACACCTGCAGGCATGCAGAAAACAGAGTTAGGGAAGTAATGGACAGGGTTTGGACTGTCATATGGTAAATATTAAGATTTGGCTATTGACACAATAAAAGTGACACAGTAAGGTCTTGTGGCATGTCACCTTACCCCATGTTTACTTTAGCTAGGTGAGGGGAGTAAGGCATTAGGCTACCCACTTGAGACTGAGTACACACCAGGCTGAACACTCCTGTGTTGGAGTGATGTTTTGACATGGAACATAATAAAAAGGATCATAACAATAACGTCGACATTAGTTAATACATAATGTTTATTAGCCTACAATATGTTCTAAGCTTTGAACATTGTCCATTCATGTTTATGTTGTAGAAAACTAACAGCTTTAAATATGCCCGAATTGGTGTTAAAGTTGTTTTGTTTGTAAAGTGACACAGAGTTTGTTGCGGAGTACAAAGTCCAACTCATGCGGAATTATTGCCATCCTGTCTGGACATGTGACAACAGAAAAAAGAAATCTATACAAAAATCAAACAGGTACAGTAACCACTCACCGTCTTCGTGAAATCGCGCGGCCACCAGTTGCTCTACGATAATGGGTATTTTGTCCCATTGACACTCCGCTCTATAGCGGTCAATCTCTGCTTCTAAACGGTATTGTGAGAAGGAGACCCTGCTGGATGCCATACCCGCTCTAGATCCTGATCTGTCTTGGTGACCGTATTCCCCTGATACCCGGGGAGTAACTGCAGACTGCCAAACAGAAAAAAATGTAATGCAATCTATGAGCATGTGCGGCTGCCCTACCCTTCCCTCATACAAATTCTGTGGTCAAAATAATATTTCACCGTAGTTCATACCATTTCCAAAACTAGCAATACTAAAACCTGCATTGTCTGATGTATTTTAAAACGTTTGTAGATTTGTTTTCATACTATTATAGACAGTCATTGGAAGTCATAATTGACTAACATAGAACGCTTATTTTTGGTATAACAGGCCTAAACAAATTAAAAAATGTCAGAAAACAAATCATGCTTGAATATAGAAGTCTTATTTTCTTGTTTCTATGTTTCTTACTTTCTTCACGTTACAAACCGTTATAATACAGTAGAGGGCAATTTACTTAGCCAACTTTTATTCTGCCTTTTGTCATTTGTGCATAATCTTTTACTTCGAAGCTTTCCTTAACCAGATCAATTACTGGGATTAGCGCAAATAGCCTACCAAAGTGTAGACTGTTGCTTATAGATACAAATGCTAAGGTAAGACTAGCTAGGCGACACGGATGGCCAGGTATTATTTCGAATTTTAATGCAGTGTCCAATCCATTAATAAATACAGTAGGTTTAATCAAATCAACATTCAGCTATTTTCCTTAAACAAGTATTTGTGGCTGTACCGGCAAATCCTCTGCTCAGACAGTTCACAACAGTAACGAAATGTATCATTTTAAAACGGTAACATCTAGTGACCCCAAACCAGGTGGTCCTACTGTAACTTCCATGGAATGTAAACAACATGAAGTGAATGATTATATGAACGCCCATGTATGAAAAATACCTTGACATGGCGGTAGAACACATTTTTGCAGATAATGTTTCCTAGAACGGCTACTAAATTAAGGAAAGCTCAAGGCACTTCACACAACAAACTAATGTTAAGGTCAATGTGTAAAACCAACGACTACAAACTATCACTGGACAGTTTTCTAAACTAATCCAACCTCAAATCTTCTGAAAAGATATTTGGCTGCTTCATTTTCCCTATGAAAAGATGACATTTGCTTGTCAGGATTGATCACTTCTCAAAATCAACAAAACTACACGTTCGTGTTTTGGACAGGTGTCTGTATTGCGGCAGAGACATTCCAGAAAGCGAGATAGCCGACTTAGACACGTGCCCCCTTCGCGTTTTTATTCCAAACGGGCCACTCTCTTTCTGGTTTCTGCCCCCGCCTTTTGCAGACTGGTCCAATCATGGGTCGGGGGCAATGACGGGATAAATAAAACCTGGACGCGAATCTTCGATTTGGATGTCTCTTTTCTTTACAGTCTCTCATTACTACACGCCTCCGAATCTCTGACACATTCTGCGGATATCCAATCAGAATTTAGCTGTCGTGTACATGAGTTAAACATTGACTACGGCTAACAGCAATGCCCAAAAAGAGTAAAGAAAATACAAATACTTAATCCACAAGCTAACAATTCCAAGTCTTTTGTCAACTGGTGAGTATGAATTTTGGTGATTTATATCGCTGAGGATTCAGTCTGTTATGTCGTTCGTGTTATCCCCATATTGATTATCATGCTAAACTAACATATAGTCTTGAAAACCGACGCGATTTGTATAAATGCGAACTCAGCTAGTACAGTACTGTACTGTACAAATAACGTTAGCAAACCATGTGTTTTGTCAATAACATCACTAAATTGGATCCTGAACAGTACCTTTTGTAGAAGAACATATACTTAAAAAGTTATTAGGCTATTATTGCCTGCAAATAACTCCAATTTATTAATATCATCATTCTTATGCTATTTATGTTTCCCAAAGTTTGCATGGATAAGCTGTTTTGAGTTAATTAACGCTCATGCAATTGCATGACGACTGACATCTGTTCTGCGAGACTCTGCATATCAACTCAACAAACATCTGTACCTTGAATACATTGTTTAAACTTCAGCATGGATCTAAATGTTGTTAAATTATGTATGTTTCTCTGTCTCTCTTGTTCTCTCACTATAACAATTGGACTCATTCTCTTACTTGTTGGTCTTTCTTACTGGTTTTCTCTTTTTGTTTGTGTCTGCAGTTACACAGACCAGAATGATATTAGTAAGTGGAATAAGTGGCAGGAGGAGCATGGTGTGGGGCTGGCTACTTCTGGTCTCTTGCTTTCTACTGTCTGTCTGTTCACAGCAGCCGCCCCAGGAACACCCAACAGAAAGTCACCATCCTAACATGCACCTAGACAAGAACATGGTCCACGACAGAGAGTGAGTACTGGGTTCTGTTTATTAGGGTATGTTGCTTCACATGTTTTTTTTGGAAAAGAAAGGAGAAGCATTTTTTTCTATTTGGGCAGGTACTCTTCGCTTTTTTATATAGTTTTTAATGGAAACTGAACCTATAACACTTCTACTTAACTTCCCTTGCATTTTTTTCATGGGAAATAAGAATTATATAGGATATTTCTAAATCAGCATGGAAAATCCTAGTTTTTTTTTTTATTGCAAATGGGTTGAAAACATTAACTTTGAACACTTCATTGTTACTATTTCATGCCAAAAGAATGTTAAAAGCCTTAACCTGACAATTTGGCTGATTCTGTGCATGATTAATGCACTGACCGGTGCATCTCCTGTGTCCTCTGCGTGTAAGACACATCATGGAGCATCTAGAAGGTGTTATAGACAAGCCGGAAGCAGAAATGTCGCCACAGGAGCTCCAGTTGCACTACTTTAAGATGCACGACTACGATGGCAACAACCTACTGGATGGGCTGGAGTTGGCCACAGCCATCACACACGTACACAAAGAGGTGAGAGAGTTCAAATCCCAATTTACCACTACTGTTTACATCCTGTGTGCATTTAATTAATCAACCATACGCACATGTTTTTTTTGTCATTTCTGTAGGAGAGAGGAGAGAACAGCCAGCCCATGAAGGAGGAGGACCTCATAACCCTTATAGATGACGTCCTGAGGGACGATGATAAAAACAATGACGGGTACATAGACTACGCCGAGTTTGCCAAGTCCCTGGAGTAGTGGAAAGACCCCGGCGTAATTGCTGAGGTCTGGCTTAGTGCTCTGTACACAACAACACCCGTTTTCATCACAAAACGAAACCTCTGTTAAATGTAGCTGAATCGGTACACGTCTTTGTGGTGCTGACACTGTCCGTGGTCTGTCCTGCCTGAATTCATGTACCGGAGGTGGCTGAACCCTTTGGCACCGGGTTCATGTTGGGATTTTGAAATTCAACAAAGGGCTTCACAGCTCTAATTTCATTTTTTTTTTTACAGATTTGTTTTTTGTCAAAATCTGTTTGTGGGCCAGAACATGCTAAGTCATTTCAAGATGGATAGGTCCATTAACATTTCATCCTGACATTCAAGTGTGGCCTTCAGTGTTTTTTGCTTAACAGAATTTTCTTTTTTATGATAACTGGGCTGTAGATTGTCCACCCCTGATGAATACATTAAGTGATTATAGTGATTATTACAGAAACTGCCAAATATTTCTTATTGATTTTACCAACTTAACTAGTTCAGCCAAACTGGAATTGAATTCTTCAGTAGGTATTTTCCTAACCGCTGCTTTGCTCTAGGGTTTATAAAGTTATGGACAAATGATGTTTGATTTTATGCAATCAATCAAGTTAGGCCGTTAACGATGACTTCATGTTGCCCTTAACTTTAAGGGGGACCTTTACTGTTACTGTACATCATAGTGTGAATGTTCTAGGTCAGATGCTGTAATGTTGCAGTATAATCTACCACAGAGAAAATCTAATGTGGGAAAGGCAATGCATGTTTTGAAAATTTCTCTGAAAAAAGAACCCATAAACAGGGTTAGGTTTAGATTGAACAAAACCGAAGACTGTATTTTGAAACAGAAGCTAGTCTCAGGCTTTTTCTAGGAAGGCTTATTCTTGTTTTCAAAATACTTTCTCCAGTTTGCTTGTACTGAATGCAATCTAGGCTGCATAAAAGCCACAATTGTTACAGAGCTGTTCCTGGTTAACACAGGCAGTCACAAATGAGAACTCTGTCTGATGATCCACACTAACATCCCGAACACAAAACTAACTCCAGCAGGACTGATACTAGAGGGTTAATAGAATCTGAATGTACAATAACGCAGATGTTTTGTGCTGCTCAATATGATACCTTCATCACTGGATTCACTTGACTTACAGAACAGTGACACCGCCTGGGTGATATCAATACATGCGGGTCAACTTAATTTAACGCGTGCTTTAATACAATGCAGGGTTATCTTGCTGTACAAGTTAGCTGCCTATTGAAGAGACTGTGTTATGTGTTGATATGCCACACTTCATATGGAGTAGAGGCTCATTGCTAATAAACAGTTGCAGATCATAAGAAGGGGACCAGGCATTTCTGTTAAATGGCCCAGGTCTGTAATCCTACAATTTGATTTAGTTGACAATGTCATTGTCATTGTCATTCAGTCACAGTGGTTCAGTAAAGTTCTTTGGATGGATGTTTTTAATTATAATCTGTAAAATATGAATGGTTAGAGGAAAGAAGAAACTGTTGTCTCTGATGTGACATGTAATAAACACAATAGACCTTATTTGTTTATGTAGTTTTATATTGTATGCAGTATATCTCAAGGTGTCATCCAAACACTGTTTCCTTTTTTGAGTGTGTATGCGGTTCTGTCTGAGGTGTTGGTCATGTTATTTTGACACGTATTTGAATGACATAACACTTTTCACCTTAACGTAAACAAACCGATCAATCCCAATACCCACTGCTTGATTTACTATTAAAAATATATAAACAGCATTGTTAGGAGAAGGTTATTCAGTGTGTACTGCATTTTATACAGTCTAGTTTTGGAATTCAAGATTTCCCTCAAATGTTATTGTCTCGGGCTACCCCGAACTTACCACCTTCGTTACAGTCAGTGCCTCACAGTATTCAAACTGCTTCAATTTTACCACATTTTGTTGTGTCATATATACAGTATCTCACAAAAGTGAGTATACCCCTCACAGTTTTGTAAATATTTGAGTATATATTTTCATGTGGCAACACTGAGGAAATGACACTTTGCTACAATGTAAAGTAGTGAGTGTACAGCTTGTATAACAGTGTAAATTTGTTGTCCCCTCAAAATAATTCAACACACAGCCATTAATGTCTAAACCACTGGCAACAAAAGTGAATACACCCCTAAGTGATAATGTCCAAATTGGGCCCAGTTAGCCATTTTCCCTCCCCAGGGTCATGTGACTCGTTTGTGTTACAAGGTCTTAGGTGTGAATGGGGAGCAGGTGTGTTAAATTTGGTGTTATTGCTCTCACACTCCCTCATACTGGTCACTGGAAGTTCAACATAGCAGCACATGGCAAAGAACTCTCTGATGATCTGGAAAAAAGAATTGTTGCTCTACATAAAGATGGCCTAGGCTGTAAGAAGATTGCCAAGACCCTAAAACTGAGCTGCAGCATGGTGGCCAAGACCATACAGCGGTTTAACAGGACAGGTTCCACACAGAACAGGCCTTGCCATGGTCGACCAAAGAAGTTGAGTGCACGTGCTCAGCGTCATATCCAGTGGTTGTCTTTGGGAAATAGACGTATGAGTGCTGCCAGCATTGCTGCAGAGGTTGAAGGAGTGGGGGGTCAGCCTGTCAGTGCTCAGACCATACGTCGCACACTGCATCAAATTGGTCTGCATGGCTGTCGTCCCAGAAGGAAGCCTCTTCCAAAGATGATGCACAAGAAAGCCCACAAACAGTTTGCTGAAGACAAGCAGACTAAAGACATGGATTACTGGAACCATGTCCTGTGGTCTGATAAGACCAAGATAAACTTATTTGGTTCAGATGGTGTCAAGCATGTGTGGCGGCAACCAGGTGAGGAGTACAAAGACAAGTGTGTCTTGCCTACAGTCAAGCATGGTGGTGGGAGGGTCATGGTCTGGGGCTGCATGAGTGCTGCCGGCACTGGGGAGCTACAGTTCATTGAGGGAACCATGAATGCCAACATGTACTGTGACATACTGAAGTAGAGACTGGGCCGCAGGGCAGTATTCCAACATGATAACGACCCCAAACACAACTCCAAGACGACCACTGCCTTGCAAAAGAAGCTGAGGGTAAAGGTGATGGACTCAAGCATGTCTCCAGACCTAAACCCTATTGAGCATCTGTGGGGCATCCTCAAACGGAAGGTGGAGGAGCGCAAGGTCTCTAACATCCACCAGCTCCGTGATGTCGTCATGGAGGAGTGGAAGAGGACTCCAGTGGCAACCTGTGAAGCTCTGGTGAACTCCATGCCCAAGAGGGTTAAGGCAATGCTGGAAAATGATGGTGGTCACACAAAATATTGACGCTTTGGGCCCAATTTGGACATTTTCACTTAGGGGTGTACTCACTTTTGTTGCCAGCGGTTTAGACATTAATGGCTGTGTGTTGTTATTTTAAGGGGACAGCAAATTTACACTGTTATACAAGCTGAACACTCACTGCTTTACATTGTAGCAAAGTGTCATTTCTTCAGTGTTGTCACATGAAAAGATATACTCAAGTATTTGCAAAAATGTGAGGGATGTACTCACTTTTGTGAGATATTGTACATCATTTATAATTGATGAAAAATCACCATCGATCTACACAAAATTCCCCATAATTACAAAGAGAAAACATGTTAGAAATGTGTGCCAATTTATTTGAAAATGAAACAGTTGCCATGTCCATATTGAGCTCAAATGGATCCTGTGTTCTGATTCAGGTCAGAACAACAACCAAGCCATGAGATCTAAGGAACACTCAGAGTTACACCTCAGATGTAGAATTTTGGAGAGATCTGGGGAAGACTCATCCTAGAGCTAGCTGTGTGGTGAGAGCATCATGCTATAGGGATTCCTTTCAGTGCCAGGGACTAGCAGACTGGTCTAGATTGAGGGCAGGATGAACGGCGCAAAAAACAGAAAGGTCATTGAAGAAAACCTGTTTCAGAGTGTACCTCAGATTGGGGTATAGATTCATCTTTCAGCACGACAATGACCTGAAGCACACAACCAAGACAATGCTGGAAGGGCTCCGGGACAAGTCTATGAGCCTGAATGTCCTTGTGTGGCCCAGCCAAAGCCTGGACTTGAACTTCTGAAGATCACAGTCCCCGATGCTCACCATCCAATCTGACTGCGCATAAGAGGATCTACAAGGAAGAAAGGGAGTAACTGCCCAAATCCAGGTGTACGTGGGTAAAACCATACCCAGGAAGACTTGACGCTATGATTGCTGGGAAAAGCATTCTACAAAGTACTGAATAAAGTGTCTAAATACTTATGTACATGAGTAAACAAACATGTCTAAAAATGTGTTTTTTCTTTGTCATTATGGGGTATTGTGTGTAGATTGATGGCAAAGAAAAGGGAATCTATTATAAATCATGTCTACAGCACAAGAAAATATGGGGAAAGTTAATGGTCTGAATACTTCCCAAAGGCCCTGTAACTGGTAACATGCAATGTCAGGCATTCAAGGACTTACAAAGTGGTTAAGTCTTTTGCACCACTTTTAAACATTCTTCTTGTTAGTTCCTATCACTGCCCAGATACAAAGAGCTGTATTTTATCTCACCTACAGTAAAATGAATAACTGTTCCTTCTTTGAAACAGAGGTTGTCTTAGTCCCGGCTTAGAAGTTGTCCTTAATTTAGTTCCATTGAGAGCCAGGGTCCACAGCTGACACGGAGGTCAGGGAGAACACGGGGGTACCCAGGTTGCTGGATGGGGCTCCGATGTTCCGTAGTGGGCTGTACCAGTCCTCTTGCTGGTGGGGCTGTGGCCTTTGTGGGACTCCAGGGCAGGGACACTGGCTGGCTGAACCTGGGTGGTGGGACTGGGAATAACCACCAGAGGGCAGCACGGAGGGGAACCTGGGGATATGTTGAGCCAGGGCGTGAGGGTAGTATGGATGGGTTAACCCTGCGGGCTGAACACACATGCTGCCCAACAGTGCCCCGCGCCCTGGCATCATTCCCCCTGTCAGGACCTTTTGAGATGCCCGCTCCTGCCTGCGATATTTGGCACGGCGGTTTTGGAACCATACCTGTGAAATACGGCATGAAATATCAACCAGTTTGAATTAGAGATGTAACCACTTTATAGGGTAATGGTTGAAGGAACCGTTAATAAGCAGGTCACTTGTAAATGAAATAAAATGTCCCCGCCTCTTGGGCTGATATGAATCCAATCCTTGTGCGACGGATGATCAAGCCTAAGCCCACTGACCTGTATGCGTGCCTCGTTGAGTTTGGTGAGCTGTGCTAGTTCTTCACGGCGGTAGATGTCAGGGTAGTGGTTCTGTCCAAATGCCATCTCCAGCTGGTCCAGCTGCTTGTGACTGAAGGTGGTGCGATGGCGCCTCCGTGCTGGGGAAGGGTAGGCTCGCCCACGCCTGCTGAGGGTTAGGGCCATGCCGGTAAATGGGTCTTTTCTGGCTGGTCTGTCCACATCTGTAATCAGGAGGATGGGGACGGGATGAATGAGTAAGGTCTTTGAACCGATGCTGCAAAAGCATTTAGTTTGACTTCAGTTACACAGTAAACTCTGCTTGAGTTATGTTTCATGGGGTTGGATTGTCGGGCCTAAAGTTCTACTTGTGTTTCACTTTTACCACACAGAAAGTCACTTACATTTGTAAGGACATATTTCACTGATTACTCTCCTTTAAAAAAAGAGGGATTACTTGACTTTATCTTCCTCATCACCCCAGGCAACCTAATAACCACAGGGCTTTGCTGACAAAATTCAATCTCGTGAGAAAGAGATACCAGAGACAGGGGGATTTGACCAAGATTAAGTTAACAATAGCTAATAGTGACTAATTTGTCAAATTGGTTGACATTCTTGACTGGCTTTTCACATTATGCTGGATGGTTAACAGACAAAATCAACAGGAAACTGATCAAAATAGTATTTTAACATTTTTAATGTATTATTTTTTCAATAATTAAATCAAACTCCAGAAATATTAAGGACGTATGCTTTTCATTCCACTGCCATTTAAGTGCTTGAACAAAAATGAGTCTTATAGTATCAAATGCTACAGCATCAATTCAGGCTGTTTACCTTTAATTCCTGCAGATATAAATGAAAGGCCAACAACAATTTCCTATTAATAACAGGACTACATAGTACAACTTTGATTGGTTAAAATACATTGCACATTTTCAAAGAAAATACTATTTTGACTGACCTGCGCTGGAGCTGACAGTGGTAATATCAGAGCACATCTCTGCACACTCCTGCTGACTCTTGACAATGTCCACAAGTGACTTTTGCTGGGCCATCTTGGCAGGAGTGGTCTGCGATGCTTCAATCAGGAGTGCTGGGTATACACTGAGCCAGCTACCTGTTCCTTTTCTCACCTTGTCCAGCCATGACATCACATGCCTTTCCCACCCACCTCTGCATTTACCTGACTGTGGCTTTACTCAGGTCTCCTTTCAGGTCACATAAGTTTACCAAAAGTCATGGGCTGCAGAATTAAAATGTAAAGCATGGTGGTGTATGGAATCAATGCTGTGACAAATGAAATGTACCTGTATCCTTGTTTGATCATGTTTATTCTGCCCATGAAATCAATCAACAGAGAGTAAAAAAGTATACTAATACCATAATACCATGGTCTCCCTTTTTTAAGGATGTGTGCATTAATCAACATGTTAAAATGTTAAGGGCAAAACATTGAAAAACAAAACACAGAAATGAATTGAGTGATCTGCTGGAAGAAATGTCAGTTGTGCCCATGTCCACTAGGAGGAAACCCAGCATGTAGTGTCTTTCCATGAGAGCGCTGGAGAGTCTGGACTACTGACTAGCCTCTCCAGCACACTCATCCTGACTAGGGAAAAGAAGAGAAGAATTTCACTCCCCATAATTTCCAATCTTTCTTTCTTTGAACATGTTAACGGATATGACTGTAGTCCCTTCCATTCTTTTCATTTGATTATACTCATGTTTACTCATGTGAATTGCAGTGTTGGCAGTCATTCCCTTCATTCTGAACTCACTACAGGCTAGTGCAGAAGAATGGCCTTTCCACATGAGTGGACACTGGGCAAAGTCCCAACTATTCCCAAGTCATCACTGAGTCATGACAGGAGAACATGTTTACCGATCCAACAATTCGTTGGGATGCTATGCAATGTCTATGTATCCTGTGTGTGTGTGTGTGTGTGTGTGTGTGTGTGTGTGTGTGTGTGTGTGTGTGTGTGTGTGTGTGTGTGTGTGTGTGTGTGTGTGTGTGTGTGTG
>JACXGI010005226.1:9768-32931 GCA_016801175.1 Esox masquinongy | reverse complement strand
CGGTGTCCAGGTAGGTTAACCCAGGTAAGTACCCATCTTCTTTTGCAGATTGAAGCTCCATCAAAAAATCTCCAAGCTCCCTTAGCTTGATGTAGTCTTTGGCTGAGATTTTCGGGAAACGGTCCAATTTCTGGAGGAGTGCGTCTTCAATTAATTCTGGTGAGGCGTATCACTCTGCTAGTCTGTCCCAGGCTTTCTTCAGTGCTGTATTGGGATTACTAATGTGCACTGCACGCATTTGTTTTACATGCTCGGTTGAATCCTTACCCAGCCATTTTGTTAGCAGGTCCAGCTCCTCGCTTGCCTCAAAGGTCTAGGCCTCTGGTGGTGTTAATGAAGCTAGACTGCCATGCCCTGAAACTCTTGGCCGGTCGTCAAACTGGGCCAGTCCTGTATTTACCAGCTCGCGACGCGCTAGGTACTTGGCAAAATCTAGCATGGCTGGAGCTTTGTTTGTAGGAGACGAGTCTGGGTTGTGTTGTGGCACGTAATGCTGAGCCAAAGGTCCGTGGGTTGACCATGTGGTGCTGAGTCAGGCCATGGTGGATTCTGGAGGACGTGAGCAGGGACAGCTCTGTACTTGGAGTCTGATGACAATCTTGCGTGTTCAGGCTTATGTGTGGGGAATTTCGGTTAAGATACACCCTAAGGAGGACAGTACAATAAAATTCGTACTTTTTGTAGAGCTCAAAAGTTTGAAATGTTGTCAAGAAGGTTGGTCACGTGTGCTGTGAAACAGAGGACCAGGGTTCAAGCCCATTGTAGTGCAAGGCGAACTATCAGGGAGAAGGCGACACTGTTAGCAACAGCACGTTTCAAGTGTCTGTGTGTCTTCCATCAAGACCTTAGTAGAAATTGTTTTATGTTTCTGTCTTTATACATTTTTATCTGTATCTATCCGTTGCATTTTTTAATCTAACTTCTCACTGAAGTTTTATCGACCACTCTGAATATTTATCTATCAATTTTGATCTATCTCTACTACTTTTTATTTATCTACCTTATCTCCTAGTTCTTCAACCCTCCTTAGGGACCTCCTCAGATATTTCACAATTTTGTTGTAGTCCTGAACAGGCATACTGTCAGGGAGTATACGGCATACGACTTAAACCCATGGGATTGAAAGCTCGGCTCTGCCCCTGCCCACAGCCTCAAGTTATGGTTGTTTCTATGTATGAAACAAAAGAGAATATATCTCCATAAATATGCATGAACTATAGAAGGTTTAATTGAAGAGACAACAACAAAATGTTGCAGCCACTGAGTTCTCCATTGTGCAGCTTCTGTAGGGGTTTCCATCTGGTCACTATCATTCTTCTGGCCACAGTCATTCTGGACAACCACACCAGTTTCTGGGATGCTGTGAGAGTTACTAACGAGTCCTAATTCAATAACGAGATATAGGGAAGACACAAAATCGTAGCATCAACTTAAATTCAATTAAAAATAAATAAAAGAAAAAATTGTGACACAAGTTTTTTACACTTGGGCAATCTCACATTATATGTACAGTATGTTCCAAATGTATTTTGAGAGCATAATAAATAGTCAGGGTTAAGAGTATGTTTGAGTTGGCAGGAATTCTCTATAGTCAAATAAAGTTGAAGATAAAATTTATGGTGAAATAATTGATGGTTTAGGTTTCAGGAAGACATCTGAATATTATACAAGACTATTTTCCAATCTACATTTGTTGGCAATATTTAGGATCTATGTTCAATAACTATTCCCAAGGAAAGGTCCCTATGTAGTACAGGCTCAGCCAGCATGACTGTCTTTAAAATAAAAATATTTATTGTGTTTCAGAATATGTAATGGTTTGGAGCTCAAACCATTTTGTTCCAGCAGACAAGTTAGTGACTACTGTGTTTTCTGGATCCTCTGTCTTTACTCAAACAAGCATCCCTAAGCCCTTTGCAGTGTAATACATAAAAGTCTAACACAGACTCATTTGAGAGAGATTGAAGGTGATGGACAAAGTAGAAAAAACAGCAATTCTCTAGCTTAAACACACGGATCAATTTAGAATATTGCATGAAAACTTTACCCCTAATGTTAGCTAGTGTGTACAGCAAGAACTACTAGTTACAGGCTAGTGTGTACTACTGTAGCTTGTTCCCCATTGAGAAGCAAGCCTTTGTCGCTCCTGCACATCAACATACAGACTCGTCACTGTACTTGCAGAACCTGCGCAACTTATCGGGATCCACGCTTTTCTGAACTCTTCAATGTGGTTGAGTTGGAGCAACAATTGGCAAGGCTACCTAGAACAAAGAGCTCATAGAGTGCAAACAGTGATGGATTTGGGGTTTAGCATTGTCTGAAGGTAGGGAGGGGAAGGTCCCCTTTGAATATATAAAAGGGAGGTGTAACTTTGCATTGGGATTTTTTATGTTTACCACTATAAAGCAATTTGTTACAGGTGGTTATGTTATAAGCCACCAAGCCTTAAAAATAAATGACACACTGAATCATCAATCTGCATTAAAAAAACTTAGACTGTGAAGTGCAGTATTCAGATCTCACCAAAAATGCTGAGACTGGGTTCTAGGCTTTGGCTGGGCCAATCAAGGATATTCACAGACTTGCCCTGAAGCTGTGTGCTTTGGGTCGTTGTCATAATGAAAGATTAATCTTCGGCCCAGTCTGACGGTCCTGTGCGCTGTGGGTGTGGTTTTCTTCAAGGACCTCTCTGTATTTTACTCCATTTATACTTCCAGAAATTCTGACTGGACTCCCATTTCCTTGGACTTCATTGCTTGGTTTTTGCATTGACATACATTGTGAAGTGTGGGACCTATGTAGACGCGTGTGTGTCTGTCTAAATCATGTCCAATACATAGGTGGACTACAATGAAGTTCTAGAATCATATCAAGGATTACCAAAGGAAACAGGATGCATCTGTACTCAATTTGGACTGTCATGGCAAAGGGTGTGATTACTTATGTCCATGAGATATTTTCATTTTCAATTAATTGTCACAAATTCCTAAAAATGTGTTTTTGCTTAGTCATTATGGGGTATTTTGCTGGAAATTGCATTCCTTCCCGTGCATAAGGATTCTGGTGAACACTTCTTGTTTGCGCGAGCAGTGTGGTAAGAACTACAATGGCATCCAATTTGCTCTTGTTATTAACTATCATGAGTCCATTTACAGTTTATGGGACCTTAATCACGAATTGGATATCATGAAATTGGGGAGGACAAAGTTTAGTTATTTAGCAGAAAATCGTATTAAGAGCAACTTACAGAGGCAACGAAGATTCAGGGATTTGTTTAAGTACTGAACAACAGATCTAGCAACCTTTCGGATACTAGCAACAAGGTTTAAATGCTAAGCTACCAGCCACACTTTCCAGGTAGGCCCTCGACATTCTGAAGCTCATTAACATCTCTTACTTTGCCATTTGTTACGCATTATAATTTATAAACATGAAAGGGGACCAATGCTGGGCATTCAACTCCTAGAACATGAAAGGTTTGAACCAGCCAATCAATATACTCATAGCAAATAGCAAATCTGAAAGCATTGTTCTCATGGATTACTTTCTGACTCGAAACCCATCAGAAAAAAAAATTTTTACTCTCGACTTGTTGGTGTAGACGGATAGGTCAGGTATATTCAAACTTTTTCCGCTAAGGCGAGAGGCATGGTGATCCTCACACAGTAGGGTTTTCCCTTTCAAAAAAAAAAAGAGTATTTCAGACAGATGGACCAAACAATAACCCACCAGGACCTTGCCCTGACATGGGATACCTCCAAAGCAAATCTGATCACTGGAGAGGATCTTAACTGTGCACTGGATCTATTTAGTGCATTTCAATCAGTCAACCTGCTGTCCACAGAATCTTTCAATGCTTAATGGGAGAAGGAAATGTGCTCTTAAATACATATAGTTGTGCTCAAAAGATTGCTTACCCTTGCAGAATTGGTAATATATGTACCATGAGTGAGCGGGCAAAACACGTCTTATTTCTTATGGGATTCACATTCAACTGTATGTCATAACAGAATAGCACATTCGTTAAACAAAACATGGCAACAAAGAAAAAAATGAACCGACCCCTGTTCAAAAGTCTGCATACCCTTAGTTCTTAATACTGTGTATTGCCCCCTTTAGCATCAATGACATTGTGCAGTCTTTTGTAATAGTTGTCTATGAGGCCCCAAATTCTTGCAGGTGGTAAAGGTGCTCATTCGTCATGGCAAAATGCCTCCAGGTCATGCAAAGTCTTTGGTCGTCTTGCATGAACCACACGTTTGAGATCTCCCCAGAGTGGCTCAATGATATTAACCCTTGTGTTATGTTAACATTTTGGTTCCACTTATTATGTTAGCGGGTCAAAATGACCCAGGGTGTTAAATCACTACCCAGTACTCACTATTGATATTTTAGCCCCCAACAAATGTGTTTGACATCCATAACCAACTCATTACTCATATAAATTATAACATTTACTAGATTTATTTTATTATATAGTCCAATTAAACTACATTTACCCTATGATGAACACTCATTTTTTACACCCAAAACAGAAATGTATCTCTATTTGCTATGATGGGCACAATTGACCAATACTTTTTAATTTTCTAGACAATGTTCTGCTGAATAATGTCTAGATATTATGACCATAGTGACAACATCAATGTTTCGGGTCAAAACATGTTACACACAAATCAAAAGTTAGGGAATCAGATGGAGCAGGGCTGGTCATCTCTGCCCAATAAGCCATGATGATGTTCACAGAGGAGAGGTAACTGGGAAGGCTCTCACACCACGTGCTGTTTGTCTCTCACACAACGTGCTGGTCTTGTGTCACAGTTATTGAAGTGAACTACTCTAGAGAATATACTGTATGAAATATATGGGTCCTCCCAGCCACTACACAACAAAGTCTTTCCCACGAGAAAAGTTGAGTTCTAATAATAACAAAGATAATAATAGCTTGTGTTTGTGAAAGGTGAGGGGTGATTTAACTTTTAGTGTGTGTGATGTTAGACATTAAAAAGGGTCTCAGTGGGTGAAATACACCGATCAGCCATAACATTATGACCACTGACAGGTGAAGTGAATAACACTGCTAATCTCATTATCATGGCACCTGTCAGTGGGTGGGATGTATTAGGCAGTAAGTGAACATTCTGTCCTCAAAGTTGATGTGTTAGAAGCAGGAAAAATGGGCAAGTGTAAGGATCTGAGTGACTTTGACAAGGGCCAAATTGTGATGGCTAGACGACTGGGTCAGAGCATCTCCAAAACTGCAGCCCTTGTGGGGTGTTCTCGGTCTGCAGTGGTCAGTACCTGTTACGAACACTGTGGCTCTAGCAGTCTAGGGTGGATGGTACAGAGACCCGTAACATAAAACTCATGCAAAGTGGTGTAGTGTACAGGAACAGTGAGAACAAACGACACAGACAACCAAAGCTACCGTCAAACATAAAACGTTTATTATAAACACACGGTAAAGGGGGAAGGGAAAAGGGGCTGAGCTGGACCCAAGAAATGAATTTAGTCAAAACACCCCTAAACTGAACTTGCCTGCCTCAAGAACCACTTAGCTAACCACTAACCAATACAAAAATACAGTGGGTGGTCCGCTCAGTTCTAACTAGTGTTTTTAGACAAAGGTTTCCTACGGGTTGTGTATGCCCAAGGGCGACTTGCTAAAAACCCCTTTTCCCAGGGACACAGGGACAAAAAAAACACAGGTTGAACAAGGACTAAACAGCACACAGCAAACAATTGACTAGACAACACCAAACAAAACACCACAGCAATACATACTCACAAGAAACAGGACAAAGTGAGATGTATGTGCTAAACTAGGTGATGTATGTATGAATAAAGTGTCTGTCTATCAAAAAAGGTATGTATCTCAAGAGTGTCTATGTCCATGTGGGGTAAATCAAAAGAGTCTCTCTGGGAGAACCAACTGACTGGGTTTTTAAACCAGGGATGTGTGATGTGATTGGGTAATGGAAAAAGGAACAGGTGGTGCAATTAGGAGGGATGTCCACCGATTGGTCCACCTCAGCAGTCAGGTGATGCACTCATGACTGCCAGGTGGGAAACACCAACGAGCACAATCAGGAACATAAGGGACACCTGGGGAAACGGCAGGAGGGGAAAAAACACAAACGCACATACAGGGTACCTGCATGCATAACAGTACCTATCAAAAGTGGTCCAAGGAAGGAAAAGCGGTGAACTGGTGACAGGGTCATGGGCGGCCAAGTCTCATTGATACACATGGGAAGCTAAGGCTGGCCCTTGTGGTCCGATCCAACAGATGAGCTACTGTAGCTCAAATTTCTCGAAAAGTTAATGCTGGTACTGATAGAAAGGTGTCAGAACACACAGTGCATCGCAGTTTGTTGCATATGGGGCTGCGTAGCCGCAGACCAGTCAGGGTGCCCATGCTGACCACTGTCCACTGCTGAAAGCATCTACAATGGGCATGTGAGCATCAGAACTGGACCATGGAACAATGGAAGAAAGTGGCCTGGTCTGATGAATCATGTTTTCTTTTACATCACATGGATGGCCTGGTGCGTGTGCATCATTTACCTGGAGAACACATGGCACCAGGATGCACTATGGGAAGAAGGCAAGCCGGCGGAGGCAGTGTGATGCTTTGGGTAATGTTCTGCTGGGGAATGTTCTCCCCCACCGGGTCATTACGAATGTAACAATTTTTTTTAGAGGCCGTTGAAACTGTTAAATTTGGTCGCCTTTCGTTTTATATGTTCATAAACACAATCTTGAGGATATCATCAAGTTTCATACAGGTATTTCAGAAATATCAAAGTCTTAAAACGGGTCAATTTGACCCTAACATAACTTAAGGGTTAAGGTCAGGAGACTGTGATGGCCACTCCAGAACCTTCACCTTTTTCTGCTGTAACCACTGGAGGGTCAACTTGGCCTTGTGCTTAGGGTCATTGTTGTGCTGGAAAGTCCAAGAGGGTCTCTGCGCAGCTTTCGTGCAGAAGAATGCAAATTGTCTGCCAGTATTTTCTGATAACATGCTGCATCCATCTTGCCATCAATTTTCACAAGATTCCCTGTGCCTTTAGAGCTCACACACCCCAAAACATTAGTGAGCCACCACCATGCTTCACAGTGGGAATGGTATTCTGTTCACTTTTGGCCTTGTTGACCCCTCTCCAAACATAGTGCTTATGGTTGTGACCATGAAGTTCTATTTTGGTCTTGTCACTCCAAATTAGTGTGCCAGAGGCTGTGAGGCTTGTCAAGCTGTTATCAGGCATATTGTAACCGGTCTTTTTTGTGGCATTGGTGCAGTAAAGGCTTCTTTCTGGCAACTTGACCATGCAGCTCATTTTTGTTCAAGTATCGCCGTATTGTGCTTCTTGAAACAACCACACCGTGTTTTTCCAGAGCAGCCTGTATTTCTCCTGAGGTTACCTGTGGGTTTTTCTTTGTATCCCAAACAATTATTCTGGCAGTTTTGGCTGAAATCTTTCTTGGTCTACCTGACCTTGGCTTGGTATCAAGAGGTCCCCAAATTTTCCACTTCTTAATAAGCGATTGAACAGTACTGACTGGCATTTGCAAGGCTTTGGATATCTTTTCATATCCTTTTCTATCTTTATGAAGTTCCATTACCTTGTTATGCAGGTCTTTTGACAATTCTTTTCTGCTCCCCATGGCTCACTATCTAGCCTGCTCAGTGCATCCACGTGAGAGCTAATAAACTCATTGACTATTTATACACAGACACTAATTGCAATTTAAAGGTCACAGGTGTGGGAAATTCACCTTTAATTTCCATTTTCACCTGTGTGTGTCACTTTGTGTGTCTGTAACAAGGCCAAACATTCAAGGGTATGTAAACTTTTGATTAGGGCCATTTGGGTGATTTCTGTTATCATTATGATTTAAAAAGGAGCCAAACAACTATGTGATAATAAATGGCTTCATATGATCACTATCCTTAAATAAAAGACTGTTTTTTTTTGAATGATCAGTCATATTTTCAAAATCAATGCCAAAATTTCACAACTTCTGCCAGGGTGTGCAAACTTATGAGTACAACTGTCAGATTTGAAGGAATGCATTTATACATGCTTAATCAACTGTAGACACTGTCTAACACAATTCAAGATCTTACATAAACTATACTACCCTACGACTAACAAGGTTTAGTTTTTATTAAATGTTTTGTCTCTTTACTGCAAATATGCAGAGCTGAGATGTTTGTATATATAGTGTTCCAAAATTGTGCATAACAATTTAAATTGAAAAGTTCTGAATCCATCATTGTTTTGTGTGGAAATTCCCTTTCCCGGTATGAATGGCTCTTTAGGTAAAAATGCCTAATTTGGTTCCTTGTGATACGTTGTCTCTGAGGGAATAGTTCTAGTTTAGCCTCTTCTCAGCATCATGTCTGTCTCTGCCAACTCCTCTACAGATCGCACTTTCATTTCTCCTGTTCCCAATCACCAGGCTAAATCATAGATTCAGACAGAAATCCAGGCACACAGGGATTTTTTTTCAACATTTTTTTCAATCTGGCTGTGCGAGTGTGCATGTGCACGTGTCTGTCTGCCTGCCTGACCAGCTGCTTGCCTGTCTTTCTGTCTGTCTGCTTGTCTTACCACCTGCCTGCCTGACCGAATGCCTGCCTGGTTGACTGTCTGCCGGTCTGACCAACTGTCTGCCTGTCTCTCTGTCTGTCTGTCTCCCTGCCTGCCTGTCTTACCACATGTCTGCCTGCCTACCTGGCCGGCTGCCTGACTGACCGACTGCCGGTCTGTTGGACGGCCAGCCTGCCCATCTGTTTGTCCGTCTGTTTGTATAGCACTGTAGTGACAGGGGATGGAAAGTATGTCTTTATTTGCATGGGGACGAAGTCGTTTATCTAACCAGGCTCAGAGATATAGAGTCCTCAGGAGAGACATCGATGCCAAAACAATGCCGAGTCTATCTGGACACCTTCAGCTGGAGAAGGACTCTGCAGACGAATCTAACACACTGTATGTAACAGAAAATAGAGGGAATTGCTAAAATGTGGAGATGGGTATTTCTTCACAATAAGTGTAAAGTATTGGACACGTTTTTTTTATCACATTCTAGCACTTCCAATGTTTTTTACTGTCTAAAACAGTTATGGCCAAGCTAACATCTAGGCAGATGTAGTATTTTTGTAACATAATCTGTTTTCTGTCTCTGTTTGATCCTTGTTTACTGATTGTGAGGTCATCTTGTTCAATCATCACATCATGGGTTGTGACTGGGTGAACAGGTCAGCTGATGTGATGCGGGATTATTTCTGGGGCCTCTCTGGGTCTGGCCAGCTGAACTATCTTCACTTAGAGCGCAAAGTGCTCCCAATTCCCCAAGGAACTCTGGGAATTTCCAATAAGTTATGGAATCTTGAGTTGGACTCGATTACCACTGACAAGGAGCTGAAACTCTGGACCAAATCCACAAGACCTTGTATGGCTGGGGTCAAATACACACATACAAAAAACATATAAACATGCTTGGTTCACATGCTAAAACAAACATACACTGTCTGACACACTTTTTGACACAGCAGACACACATGCACGCGCACGAACATACACAGCCAGGCTGTTCTGTTGCTGATGTCCAGTATGGACTCAGAGGAAATTCTTCCCAGTTTCCTGGGACTGAACTGGGAGTGACCTGGCGGGCAGAATCATAGCCCCAATGGAAGGAATGCAACCCGACTCCCCCCCGTCCTGCATACTGTGTGTGTCTGAGTGTTTGTGTGTGTCTGTGTGTTCATGTGTGTGTGTGTGTGTGTGTGTGTGTGCGCGTGTGCGTGCGTGCGACCATAAGTGAGAAGAAAGAGCAGTTGATATAATAGTTAAAAGCCCTCTCTCTTTTCTCCCTCATGGTCATGGTGTCATTAGGGATTCAATGTCTTCTGGGGCTCAGTCAAGTATTTGAGGGGACATTCTTACCCGGCTTCTCCTGGGGTGGCTTAAAACTGGGCCTAACCAGGAGATACTATGCTTATGAGCTCCTGTAGTAGTGCACCCTCAGTCAAGTTTGCATGAATATTTGATATAGTGTGGGACAGTGTGATACGCATGGCCCAGTTAAAATGACCGGCCGGTGCAGAACATATGACTATTATTGGGCTGTCTGGGTTAATGGCATATCACTCCTATGTAACATTTACAGTAACTGGGAGCAGTGTGGCAACGCAGACAGACAGACAGATATAGCCCTACATAACGGCCTGGCCCAAATTCATCCCACATCCCCTATCCCCAAGGCACGTGAACATCTGAAATGATTGATTAGGCGTGTGCAATATGAAATCAGAAGCCAGGTGTGGTAGACCGTCCGCCCTAGAGGTGAACCGCCGTCCAATCCGTTCGGATCGCAGGGCGTGGTGGCGAGGGGTCGTTTCTGTCCGGGACCTGTGCGTCCCTAAGTGAGGGGCATCAGAGTGACTTCAATGAGTGAGTGGGAGGAACGCAGGTGGGGCCTGGGAGCCAATAAAGCGGGCTGCAGAAAGAGGACACCGCCAGGGGAGTCTGGACCAGAGAGGCATCCAGACAACAGCTTTGCAAATCCTCCAGCTCTATAGCCCTCTCCTGGTAGGCTGCCAACAGCCGCGTCCCAGAACCCCAGCACCGACAAGCCCCCACATGCCGCTCTCACCCAGCAACTTTCGTTTCCTTTTTTTACTCTCCCTCTTTTCTAATTCCCCCCGAATTCGCTGACACCGTTTCATTTTGCGAAAGGGACGTTTTACTCGCGCGGCAGAAAATAACGTGAACCGGGTAGCTCTTTGAAGAGCTCAGAGGAGGTGCGTGTCAACACCTCAACACCATTACCATGGTTACCAAACCCGTTCAAACAGTCTAGAGCAGCGTTCCCATTCCCCCGTCTCCATACCGCTCTCAGACATCCAATGGCTGCCAAGCATCTTGGGTATCGGTGCCATGTCCAGATCACTCACCACGGTGTGGCTAAATGGCGCGTCCGAAAAGAACCCTATTTCTCTGAGATGAACATCACGTACAGTGTACGCAAACATGCATCGCAACTCATATAACATTTAACAAACATTACAGTGCAGATTATACATTGGCTTATACATCAAGGGCAAACTGACTGTCGTCAACAGAGGGACGATTTCACCTGTTATTTTGTGAATAACAATAGACGTGTCAGAATGAAATGTTTCAACAAAGAACAGAGAAGAACTAAGATATGGTAAAGAGTAAAGATTCATGGATTTCAATCAACAGTGAAAATTGTTTCGCATAAGTCCAGCCTATACTGCATGCACTTTCTGCACGTTTCTGTACTAAATTGTAAAGATTTCTGGGTTTGGTTGTTGCGGTTAAATAAAGTCTCTCGACAAAAATGGACCATATATCTTCCTTAATAGCTGCCGCATTGGGATCTACAGTATAATTTAGTTATTACTTTAAGAATGTAGCCTAAAGCATGTCTGATGTTCATCCCAGGCAGAAGATCAGTTCACACACAACCAATGGTTGGAAGAGGTTCAAGAACACATCTGAAAACCGGAAAATAACTAGATTTTTGCAGGCAACAGAAAAAAAAGGGAAATATAAGTGATCTCTAGTGCTCTGGAGCAGAATTGTTATTGCAATAGCATGCAAACTGGTAATAATGTTATATTAAGTTCTGTGAATTTTTTTCCATTTTATCTGTCAATCCAGCATGTAAATAACTTACTAGCTTGCCCATTCTATTACAAGTTCCTCTTTCCACATTCACCGAAAAAATGTATTGAGTTAAATGTAAAAAAAACATGACAATTTGAAAGACATTAACAAAGGAACAACATTAAGCTTTACTTTTTTGTACCGAATACGCAAAGTCTTGCTGAGAATTGGTAAGAAGACCAGACAGTGCAGTCTGTAACCACAACGATGAACTGCACCTCCCAACTGTGCATTTCATTACAGATGTTTGATTGCTTTAACTGACAAGCAAGACACCAATAACGAGAGATAGTGTGTGTGTGTGTGTGTGTGTGTGTGTGCGTGTGCATACTTGCACGCATGAACCGGAATCCATCTGCAGCCAGCATCTCCTCACGCGGCCTCTTGTCAGTCAGTCAATTAATGAGCGAACGCTAGCAGAGTTTGTGGAGATTTCCCGCCATGCCAACCACCACGCCCAAACAGCTGGACCGGGGACAAGAACTCACGGCTGGGAGGGGAAGAGGAGAGCGTCAACACAGCTTAACACTACAGACACAACGCAGTGACCAGAGAACATAAAAACAGAAATAAATTCAAATGAATAGGCCTACAGTTTTTGCCCTGCAGTACAAAGTGTTGTATGTGAATCGAGTTTGACGGCAGATTTCGTGTGCATGTTATGGGTATTCCAAGGGGTCATGGTAAAAGAAAAAGCTGTTCTGTATGTGATTTGGAACAATGAAGCCATTTATAGAATGAATGCAACTGTCTGGAACAAGACAAGGACCCTTAACATACTAGCCATGTGACCCACTTGAGCTCAGAAAAGCAGCTGCCCTGTCATACACAGATGACCAGAGGGATCAGACTATAAGCACATCTCCATATTTTACACTTAGTGAACCTTTTTCAATGACTCTTACACACAGTGCCTGGCAAAAATATTCACCCCTTTGGACTTTTCCATATTTTATTGTGTCACAACATGAAATCAAAATGAATTTAATTAGGCTAGTTTTGCCACTGATCAACAGAAACAAAGTCCATAATGTCAAATAAAATTTGAAAATTGTTCTAAATTAATTATAAATACAAAAACTATTAATGGCATAAGTATTCACTCCCTTTGCAGTGACCCACCTGAATGAGCTGCAGTATGACAAATAGGTCAATTAATTGAGTCCCCATGTCTGCAATTAAGCTGTCTCACACAATTTCAAGTTAAATACACCTTTCTCTGAGAGGTCCCACAGCTGGTTAGTACAACATTTAATAAAAACTAAATTGAGAAGACGAAGAAACATTAATAACAATTAAGAACGAGAGAGAATACAATATGGCACAACTGAGAATCTGTCTAGAACAGGTCGTCTTCAAAAACCGAGCATCCAGGCAAGAAGGGCACTAGTCATGGAGGCCACCAAGAGGTCTATGGCAACTGTAAAGTAGTTAAAGTCTCCCATGGGTGAGTTTGAGACACAGCATGCTGCAACAATAGCCTGGGTGCTTCACAAAAGCCTTCATGGGCCAGTGGAAAAAAAAGAAAGCTATTGCTGAAAAAAACACAGGTAACGTTTTCCTGAAGGCGTATGTAAGACTCTGACACCAAGTGGAAGTAGATTCTAGATGGTCTGGTAAGACTTACATCGTTGTATTTTGCGCAAGCCTAACACCATCCCTACCATGAAGAATGGTGGTGGGAGCATCATGCTATAGGGATTCTTCTAAGCGTCAGGGACTGGGACACTGGTCAGGATTGATGGAAGGATCAAAGGAGCAAAATTCAGAAAGGTCCTTGAAGAAAACCTGATTCAAGAGTGTGTAGAACCTCAGACTGGGGTGAAGATTTTTCTTTACCCAGCCACAACAATACTGGAGTGGCTTTGGGACAAGTCTGTGAGTTTCCTTAACTGATCCAGTCAAACCCCAGACCTCAGTCCAATTGAGAATATGTGGAAATAGTTGAAAATTGATGTTCACTGAAAGTCCCCATCCAACTTGATGGAGCTTGAGCAATTTTTCGAAGAATGGGTGAAAATTGCTGTCAAGATGTGCAAAACTGGTAGAGACTTTACTAAATATTGACTAAAAGGGATGAATGCATACAGACTTTTTTCAGCTGACGGATCATTGTCTTCAATTGAGCTCATTCCCTTCTTATTTAATGCATTATCGTGTTAAGTTTTTCTGTCCCTCTCCTCTCCCCTCTCTTTCCTTCTTTCTCTTACCTTATATCTTAATATCTCTGTGTCAATTAATACCGTGAAATTGCATTCTATTAGACCCTCTAAAAGTATTCCACAGATCCCTTAAAAAATGCTGTCTGTTACTGTTGATTTGAAATTAATACTTAAAAGGATAAATAACTAATGAATGTAGTCAGGTTTGTCTATGAACCCCCTGCAGTGCAAACCACAGTTAGAAATATTTCTTTTAAGTGTCTATCCCTGTCTACCTCTGACTTCCAGGTGACCCTGGGACTGCAGGTCTAGAGCCAGGGCGCTGAGGGCCACACTGTGGCCATGATGTCACCCCAAATGGAGAACAGGCAGTGCTGGAAAAGCAACGTGAATGAACACAGTCCAGTGGAATAATTATATGAGAGAGGGAGTGAATCAGGCAATAGCTTTTGGTTTGGGAAACTCAGCAAGAGCGGGAGATCTGCCATATGCTAAATGAAAACAGGATTAGAAAGAAACACAGAAAAAGGTCCTTGTAGGGATTAGAAACCTATATTTTTTTAAGGATTATTTGCAGGGGAACCAATGGTCAAGAAGGAGTGTCCCTTTCTTTGCTTCCTCTTTAACATCTCCATCCCCTCTTCATCAACCACCTCTTACCTCTTCACTCTCTATTTCTGTGAGTGCAGTTGACTGGCAGGCTCACAGCTCTTTCCTCACACTTTTTAATGGGTATCTTCCCAATCAGGTTTTTATTGCAGGAAATTTCAGCACACCACATTGCGTGAGCCGGAGGAGAGTGCCATTCTTAGCTCCACGCCGTTGAGTGCCAGGGTGCCGTTGATTGCCAGGGGGGAAGAGGGCGGAGGAGAACTAGGAGGAGGTGGGGTTGTTAGATTAGTGCCAACATTATGGTTCGGGAGGATTTTTTCTTCTTACTTTTCTTTTTAACAATACTGAAATCATTAAAGTAAACAAAAACGGCAGTCACATTAAGACAGATGGATCAAGTATTGTCTTTTCCTTGTGAGATGATCGTAATCTCTCGTGGGAAGACATATTTTACATATACAAGCCATAGACTGTGGATCGCCATGACTAACAAGGATCTTTGTTCTGGTGCTGAGATTTTTCTACACTGATTATTTGGACAAATCACTGTTTTGTGGGTGTTCGCATCTTTGTAAATTTGAAAGGGGAGGGGACTCTTGGCCAAGATTAGAAAACTGGTAGCAGCATGGCCTGCTTTAATGGAACTCCTCACTATTACAACCCCACATCCTGGTATTTTCCTTGCAATCCATCTCTTCTATGTGAGGCCTTTCTTCACACCTCCTCTTTTTTTCTCTTTCCTTTTCAGCAACTCCTCAAGCAAGCCTTTTCTTTAAAATAAGCAGTAGATCTGCGGTTTAATTGCAATAATATTTGCATTACTTTGCAACCTCCTCAGTCCTATTCTCCCTTAACAACAGACATTATTTTTAGCTTCTGCACAGACTTCTGTAATTTCCTGTTGGAGGGTTAGGCCCTGCACACTTGGTTTAGCCCACAAGCAGACACACCGCCTCTGAGCTGAGCCTTTGGCGCTGATGCCATTCTCAACACCAAACATTATTCTCTGCCAGCCAGAAATGCCCTCTCGGCCTGGCCAGTGTCATACCTGACTCTGCGCTACCCACAATCCACCGTGAAAATATTATCAAGACACCACCTATCTCATTGCATGGCATTTGCAATGATCCATCATTCATGGTGAGCTAAGAGAAAAGCACAGGGAGTGCCTCTTTTCTATCAGTCTCTTCTTTCAGAGTTCCAGGAATAGCGATATCTGTACAGACAGACCCTGCATCAAAGGTCTAGAGTGGCAAAGAAAGCTGGGCAGTAATTCCTCAACTTCTGGCTCTATTCCTAGAATTCCATTTCCCTCAGCAAGGCTGCATGTAAAGCACATAACACCAAACCCCTGTGTGATAAATGACATTGTGGTCCTATATAACGACACATGTAGTAGCGTTTTAGAACAGCTTCTTTAGTACTACAAAAAGAGCATAGAGCCTAATATAATATATCTCCACGAGGCAAGTTGACAGGGGGTGTGACATCCTTATGAATGTTTAAGTGATTAGGGTGAGGGCATGTTCACTTTGCTTACACGTATGTTTTTAAGTCCTAATTTACAGGTGGAGGATGTCCTTATCTCACTGAAACCAACACATTTCACAGACGTAACGTTAAACTCCCATGAAATGTGTTGAAATTCTGACCAGCCCTGTAGTGACAGCGCTGTGAGTCACAGGACTCCCCTGGGAGGTCGGTTAGGAAGAGGAGAGATGTGGTGAGGCCGTGACCCCCCCCTCGCTGCTCTGGGCTGAACAACAGAGGACGAAAAGGCTTAAGACCATAGTATGGTTTTCCTCTCTGATTCATCCTTCTGGGAACAGGCATTGGGAAAGGAAACCGCAGAGACCCTTTTCTCTATCTACTTGGTCTCATCCAGACACTACCTGGTATCCGGTCAGCCAGTAAGGACTGGACAAGCACTCAGGGCTTCATCTCCTGGTTCCCATTGTTCAATTGAAATGAACTTTGAGTAAGTAAGTTCACAGTCAATCGTCAACAATTCTGGGCTCCCCCACCGCACCGCCCCATACTCCCCCACCCCATGCTGCTCCATCCCAAAGCCCCATGCTGCTCCACCTCACAGCCCCATGCTGCTCCACCTCACAGCCCCATGCTGCTCCATCCCAAAGCCCCATGCTGCTCCACCTCACAGCCCCATGCTGCTCCACCTCACAGCCCCATGCTGCTCCATCCCAAAGCCCCATGCTGCTCCACCGCACAGCCCAATGCCGCTTTACCGCACAGCCCCATGCCGTAGTTCCAGGTCTGGGCCTACACTGCTCCACCACAGGGCCCTTGCTTTCTTGAGAGAGAGAGATTAAATATAATGTTGGCATGTAAAGCCTGCAACCCAAGCGAGGGAACGAGGAAGGAATTTGTCCATAAACACATATATAGAGTGAGATCCCGATGCCAGCAATCTAAGTGAGTAGAATTTTCCGGAGCCTTCAAGAGGCAGGGAAGCTGGGGGTGAGAGTTAGCAGAGATCCTGAGCTTAGGGTTTATAGGAAGGCCAGCCAAGCAACAATGATACAGTAGGCTACACTTGGAGAGAGGGAGGCAGAAAAAATAAAGCATGAACAAGAGATGGATAGACGCAGCCAAGGCTAGGAGCTGAACCCTGAATTAATATGCATTATATTCACATCATATCTTACTGTATTGTGTCCATAACGGGGGGCTAGTGGACAGCAAGCAGTTAAGGAGAGATACGAAGGTCCAGCAAAGATAGAGGAAGGAAATGCCCGCTAAAGTTTTCCAGTGTATCTGCCAGGGGGGAAAAAAGTCCAGATGCTCTCTGTTAACATATGGTCCATTTTAGGAGGCGGAGACACTGGGAGTGGGAGGGGTGTTAATGATGAAGATGTAAGCTGGATATGGGAGAGGTGAGGAAGGAGCTGGGTGCTTAATGACTTCAACAGGGTGAGAAAGGGGAGAAAATGAGTTTTGGCCTCCCAGCTGTTGGATAGGTGTGAGGGGGATGGGGACAATCCAGTTATGAAAGGCAGTAGGTCCATTTACTAAAGCAAGGTTGAAAAGATTAAGAACCTTAGGACTCAATAAAGGGGAGAACTGATATACACTAATGACGATACAAGTCTATAAACCAAAGAAATACAAAGATGTTGAATATTTTCACCACACTCTTTGAAATGAAAGGTGGATGCGTATACTACCATGTAGTCCCTACACGTCCTCCTTCTTCAGACGACGATGCTATTCGATAGGCCTGTTGTTCTTGGCTCGGGCCTCTGGCTTCAGGTTGGCTCAAAGTGGAGGGGCTGCTGGCCCTGCCTTCTCATCCCAGCCACTGGGACGAGGTGATATCTGGAGCGGTGTAAAATACTGTCTGGGGATGTATTTCTGGTATGAAATATGGATGGGAGCCTGTGCGCGTGCGTGTGTGTGTGTGAGAGGGAGAACGAGTAGATGAGGTGAGTGGGAGGTCAAGGCTTGCTTTGCCACCGCAGACTTGGCGATGGTCCACTGCTGGAGACGCAGCAACGGTTCTGTCCTTCTTCTCCTTACCCTTCTCTCCTTCCCGGTACTGCAGGTCAGGATGACTGTAGACGACACGAGGGTGGCCATGTGGTGAGACTCCGTGTTGAGCACAGGACTTAGCACGGGGAGAAATGCAGAGCCATGAAGCTGATAAGTGAAGGATATCAAGCCCATAAGTGGTTCAGGAGCATGTGTGGAGTCCGAGCGCGTTCGATGACGGGAGCACAGTTCATCTCTCAGAATCAGTGACCCCAGTTCAAAAAAAATCTTTAAACACGACTCTCATATAATCAAGCGGCACAACTGTTTGGCAATGACACGGAGAAAAGAGAGTGAAATGGTAAACCGACTAACCAAGAAATACCCATAGTTTAAATAGCCTAGCAGGGATTCCCAACATATTTGGGATTTTTCTTATGGTGTATATATGGTGATCATAACAGGGCCTATTACAGTACCATTCAAAAGTTTGGACCTCCTTACTCAGAATGGGTAAGAGTCAAATCGTTTGACTGGTATTGTATATATATACAGCTCCAGAAAAAACTCCACTGTACCTTTTTCTTTCCTTTCCAAAAAAGTTGAAAAGGATGGTTTTGAGTGAGGAACAGAAGGGTTAAAATTAAGAGACCACTGCAAATTGAACGCTTCTGTTCCTCACTCAAAATTTTCCTTTTCAACTTTTTCTAGACAACTGTACATGATTTTTGCCATGTGACCATATATTCAGGAAGACCCCATCATTTCAAACAAGTAGTGATGAAGGCACATGGGAAAAGTGGTACATTTCTTTTTACCCCCCAAAAGTTTTATAATAATGTGTCTATAAATGCATCTATACATAATGTATCTATAAATGCTGTACTCAAGTCAGTGGTTCTCAAATCTCTCCTGGGTACCCCCAGACACCTCAACATGTTGTAGCCTAGAACTAGCTCACCTGAATGAAGCAGACCAGGGCTTGATAATAAGTTGACAACTTGATTCAGGTGTTCTCGACTGCATCTAAAGCATTGCTAACTATTTTTGACTAACTTGGCTAACATTTGCTAAAGTAAACATTGCCATTATCAATTTAATTTGTGGACATGATGATGGCAAAGCTGTTTCTTACAACATACAGCTCCGGAAAAAATTAAGAGACCACTGCACCTTTTTCTTTCCTTTCCAAAAAAGTTGAAAAGGAAAGTTTTGAGTGAGGAACAGAAGTGTTCAATTTGCAGTGGTCTCAATTTTAACCCTTCTGTTCCTCACTCAAAACCTTCCTTTCCAACTTTTTTGGAAAGGAAAGAAAAAGGTGCAGTGGTCTCTTCATTTTTTGCAGAGCTGTATGTATCTACTTCAAAAATATATATTTCCAAGGCTCAATAGTGCAATTTATACACAACGTAATTCATTTTAAGCCCCGTTCTACTACATCTGTAGAAATTTGAGAACAATGTGGAATTGATGAGAGTGAACTCCAAAGTATTTAAAGATTTACAAATTTTTTGCCTCCCAGGATTTAAAATGCAGACTGTCAGATTAAAATTTGCAGGTATTTCCATCCATATGAAATGAAAAATGTAGAAACTACAGCACGTCTTTGTACATAGGAAAGTAATAAAAGAGCACAAGCAGGGTCTTTTACACAATCCTCTGTAAACTCTAAACATACATAATTAAAGTAGGCATTAATAGCCAAACATATCTAATTTCTGAATGGTTGTTAATTCAGCTAAGCTAGCACCAGTCTTATTCTTGCAAAGAACTCATAAACACACAAACATTGAATAATTAAAATAATGTATTGATTGATTATCTAAAGGAACTAAATACTGAATAAAACAGACGTGGGTGACAATGAAGAAATTAAGGGTTGACTTAACTCCAAGTCAGCAAGAGGACAGTTAAAACACAGACCTGGTCAATCTCCTGTTGAATTTAGCACATGATTTAACATGAGGTGTCATCGAAGATTTGGCCTGAGTGCCCGGGTGACACCTTTACGACTTGGAATGGCTGTTCTTTATGGCTTTGTCTTGGTGCCATGGAACTGACTGACCCAAAATCAGCACATAGAAAAAGAGTAAAAGAATATTTTACTACACGTGAATTTGTCCAAATACTTTGTTTCCTGTAATGGGGGAGGACAACATGTACAGAAAGTGTTGTCATTTCTAAACAGTTCCACCATTACTGGGCAGAAATACCACCAAATAAAATCAGTCTAAAACTTAACCATCAAATCATTGTATTACTTCAAAACCAAAGTGCTAAAACTGACAGAAAACAAATGTTACTGTAGAAACTTGCAGCTTTCACCATGTCTACTGTAGAGGCTAATACGAGTTTCAGAATGAGCTGAGGCAAAGCCAAGCAGGTAGACATTATGTTGGTTTGGGCCCAGAACTAGAAGCTTCTTTATCTCCACTTCATTCCAGTAGTCTTGGCCCAGCTAAGGATCTTAGCTTATTGAAAATTCCCAGAGTGCTTTGAGGTTTTTGTGGCTGAAGGCTAAAGCTTAAGGGCCTGAGGTAAGGTTTACAACTACAAGTGAACTTGATATTGGCATTGGTTGTGTTGCAAAAGCAGAGCTTGAGTCTCAGCAGCACATTAGATAGGGATCTGCCGACAGGTGCTGCCCAGAACAATTGATCTAAAATTCACCTGACTTGCCAAACACCACTCATTATATGATCAACATTAGCAGCATTTTGCACAAGTGAATCCCCTCAAACATGCGGTTGGAGAGGGATTGTGAAAGCTTTGAGCATGTTCAGATATTATTCATTAAGCTCTGCAGTTTTTCCAACAGGTTCTCGTTTTAAGTCACACCTCGCAAGCCTACAAAGCGCTTCCGTGCCTGCTTGCTTACCCTGTCTCTCTCCCTGGATGGGCTTCAATCATTTATAAGGCTCGGGTAGCTAACTTGAAACCGATAACCCACATGCTATTTATACTTGATTTCAAGGAACAAATACTAAAATGTCAGGCCGTGCCTTCGTCTCCAGCCAGCTACTGGTACGCCCTAGTGGGGAGGGGGGTTCAGGATGGCCCTCAGTGGGCCAGACGAGCAGCGCAGCAGCCAGGCCCAACCCGAAGGAAGGGGTGGGATCAGGGAGGGAATGTAGAGGGGTGATACATATGGGCTGGCTCCAAATACTCGTACGGATACAGTACTGACTCAGTATCCCCAGTTAGCTAGATTAACTCAATTACAACAGTCAAGACTACAAAACCAAATCCTGCGTATTACTTAAACTGTTTTGAAACATTCATCTTGAAATTTGAATGATTTCTCTCTTTTAGGGAGCGAGAACACTTACTGGTAACAAAATTGGTCACCGTGAAAGACAGAAGAACAACAGGCGTGAAATCAAAAACGGCCGAGTGAGTATTACACTTAACAGTTTTATTTGGAATATTAAGACAATGAAGCATAAGCCAAGCACCAAGAGTGACAGCTACAAGTGTCGCATCATACGGCTCTTTTAAAATGAACAGGTTATACTGGAAAGAAACAACTGTCTGAATGGTGAAGCAGACACACAGAACAACAAAGACTGAAATGTGAACATGATTACATCATTTACACTCTCCAAATCCTTCCTGACAGCAGTAAAAAAAGAAAAGACAGAAAAACAGAAAAGGAGAAAAGAATATGGAGAAAAATATAACGGCAATATTCGTCTGACCAGAGTTTGGAAAGGCCTGGTAACGGCCACGGCCCTAGATTTTAGACTGCTCTTCTGATTGGTCACAACGAATAGGGCAGTCTGGGAACACCATGGTGCTGTAGAATGACAACCATTAGTCCCAATCATTGTCAAGTCTTGTTGCCACGGCACCCACACAGCAACCAATGTGCACATACAGCATTAAAGTGACAGGATTGTAACCATTGTTACAGTACACTCCATTGCATATTAGGGAGAAGAATTCAAAATTATAATTCCTTAAGTCATTCATGTTTCTTTTTTTACTGTTTGCATATAGCATTTAACCCATCTTTCCAAAAAAAAAATTGGGGAAAGATGAGAATAAAAGTAATCAATCCTCTAAGAGCTGAAACCTTTGAGCCGTACCAGGGAGGTCCAGTACTAGATTCAGGCAGGGGTCATGATGTGGTCGAACATGGACGGCTGGTGATATGACCTGCCTGTCTCAGATTAACAACAAGACCCAATGGTTTCTCTCCACTAATGAGGCTTTCATAGTGCAGCTAATAGTGTCTCTACCACTGATAATAGTTTTTCAAAATAGTAAGTTCACGGCCTCTTCAATCTTTTTTGTACAGATGTTTTTTTTTGTGAATTATTATTATTTATTTTTTTTACATACAGAATATACATGTAAACACCATTGTTTGTTTTGCCTTTCTGATGCCAGATAGGTGGTGCTGGCAAAATGTGGTCCTTCTTTACACATCCCTAGTTTTGAGCAGGTGTCCGTTTCAACATGGGACTGTGTGTGGATGAGTGCATGATGTGTTCCAGACATTCTATGCACCACAGATTAAAAATAATCTCTTCAATTCATCCTAACTCAGGCAACGGGGTCTTTCTACAGGTCAGATGCCAAATGGGCTAGTAGAGTAACGGTCACATATTTCCCATGGGGAAAACTGGGGTGGAGAAATGGTCCTGGAACATGATGGCAGGCCTGCCTGAGAATAGCGGGACAAGAGGCATTGTTCATAGGGCGGCACCCCTCACAGTGGACTCCTCATCCCTTTCTCCGGAACCTTCTACGAGGCTTCACACACACCCCATGTCCAGCAACATCGCTAACGGTTTGAATGCAAATTAAATACTCCAGGACCACTCTCATCCCCTGACAAATTCATATTCACTCATTACCAACCTCAACAAATAACACACCTTTGTTTTCATCCTTGTGGGGACCTAACCATGGCCCAGAAAACCATGTTCCCTATTCATTAGGCCTAAACCTTACCCTAAGCGGTGTAATGCCTAAACCTGAAAGAATCCCCAATTCTAAGTGTCCCCAATTGTATGTCTGCCCCTGAACCTAACCCCTGAGCTGGAAATTTCATTTTCCCTAGTGGGGACTGGCCAAAAACCTTATGCAAACCCATTTGTCAATCTTTGTGGGGACATCTGGTCCCCACAAGTACACTGGATCACACACACACACACACACACACACACACACACACACACACACAC
>JACXGI010005225.1:30865-48562 GCA_016801175.1 Esox masquinongy | reverse complement strand
TGAATGGCAGTGTGTTCCTTGTGAAAACAGGATATTTTCTGCATGAAACTTGTGCCAAAAGCAGAGAATTGTGTGTAGTGTTTTGAAAAAAGTGTGTTTTAGAACTGCAATTTGAGTGTAAAGCAGGAATTGTGCTTGTAGTTTAGCAGAATTGGTTCAGGGGGTTGGTGAATGAGTTACATGTTGTGGTCATTGTGTCCCAAGTACCAGAATTTGTGTGTAAACAATTGAGAAAACCTGTAATGTCATCTATATGGGCTGTAAGGGAAACAGTGTTCAGTGGCACTATCTCAAAGTGAGGGGGATGATTCTTTTTTATCCAGGTATAATACTTGTAGTCTTTCAAGCTCAATAATTGCATCTGGCCAAGGCTTCATTTTCTCTACAGGAAGTGTCTCTAAAATATAGAGTTGCCAAAGACATTGAACACGTGAGAGCATCACATAAATTATTGCTGGCTGAAGCCAACATTGGAAATCCACAATGAGCTTGCCAGGCTTTTGGACAGAGTGACCCTGAATTTTATGTGCTGTTGTCGCCCAGGCTAATTTTAAAGGAACATGTATTTATTTATTTTCCTCACGTTGAATTCAAATTCTAGTAAGTCAATGGCAGTGGCATTCATATTAGGAAAATCTCTGTCAAAATTATAGTTTTTCCTCCTCTCCTTCCCACTATCCTCATTGTCAAATTTCACCATAATATACTTCACTATACCATTAGGAAGTGTTTTAAAACCAATCACTTCTCCAGCAGTTCCACTGGTCAGACTGTCAACCACATCAATGTTATAGGTCATCATTACTTGGGCTCCAGTTTTAACTTTGAATTTCTGACCATGCCCGTGTTGTCTACTGGAAGTTTTATTTCTCTCCTAGTACTGCTGGAAACTTTAGATTGAAACTCATAGAGCTCCCCAGGAAGTACATTCAGTCTTATCGCATTGCAGTCATTGACTATTTGATTCGTCCCTGAGACAAGGAGAGCATTTTCTGGCAAGTCTGAGCTTTCTCGTGGAAACACTCTAGTGTTTAAAAGCGCAATGTCTTCACTGGTCTGCCTGCCTATCCTTACTCTATTCAGGACTTCTGCATGTTCTCTGTCTTCTCCCTGTCCGTGGTTTGTTTTTAGGGTTTTTACAGAAAATTGGTTCCATGGCATGCTCCATGTGGGCTTTATTAAAGAGGGGCTCATTGAATACAAAAGTTCCCATTGGAGGTGTGATTTGAAGGTGATCTCCAAAAACAATCACACCAACCTTTCCAAAGTATAAATTGTTTTGTCTGATATCTTTTGAAAGTTGGAAGTGAAATTGATATAACATGTCTGACTTCACAAGAGTAATTTCCTCAGTAATTATGATTCACACATTTTGCAACTGCTTTCTTCTTAAATCTCTAATTTTGTCACCAAGTGTGAACAGCTTTTTATGAAATGGAAGCTGGACAGCTGAATGTAAAATCTGGCCCTTAATAATTGATGCAGCATTGCCCATAAAAACCAGCCTCAAAATGTATGGATGGTGTGGCTGATCACCACTCCTCTGAAAAGTCTTTTGTAACAACTGTGAAAGGATATCAATTACATGACTTTTGCCATGCCAGCATTTCCATGGACAAGTAGCAAAGGAGGAGTAGGCCACGGATTCTTCCCTCTCTGATTATCTGCTCTTTGGAACTGTCTGGCAAACCCAAACACCAAATCAATCACTGCTCTCTGATTTTTGCCCAGAGTTCTGACTTTGGCATAAAGCCCTTTCTTTGTCATTTTACACTTCAATTTTCCTAAATGTCCTGTCACCATCTGTAAGGGTAGAACCAGTATTCAGAAACCCACTTGATTCAGGATCTTTCACTACATCAAGGATGTTCATGATCTCCTTCCTCCCTAGCTTGATCATCTTGCAGCTCTTTATTGGCATCAAGCTCATCTCCAATATTACATATGAACTCCTCTGCCCTTTCTCTAACTTCAGTTTCATCAAGCATCAAGGTGAGGCATTAGTTTCTTCTTCAGGTATTTGATGGTCTTTTTCCTTTCAAAGTACTTTTCTTGGCATTCATCAAAATTATCTGGAAAAAGATCTGCCTCAGTAGTAAATGGGTAATAAAGTTGCATTTCTGTGTAGTAAAATATGTGGGGATTTTCATGTCTTCGTTTTATGGAATCTTATGACCCTTTTAGTTCTTTTTCTTATCCACCTGTAATGACAGCGAGTTAGAGTTTGCAAAGGAATAAATCTAGGCTTTCTGATATGCGGTTGTGGATATTCATATGTAAAGTCCTCAGGGTTCTTATCAGGTTTATTTTGACATTGGGAATTTTTAGCCTTTCCTTTCTGAGAAACAATGTTTCTGTTATGTTTCTGTTATAACATTTTCTGTTATTTCTACTTGAGATTCATGTGGAAGTTTTTTTCTTTTAAATACCCAAAAAACTCTTTCTCCCAAAAATCATCATTAATTTTTACTGGACCATTTTTGCAGGGCTCATACCTCTGGACAAATTTGATGTAAGAAATACATTTGACTTTCTTGTGTTGTTGAAGATATTTCTCAAAAATGTTCTCTTTTTCTACATACAATTTTCCCTGTTTACCTTCTAATTCAACAACATCATCACAATGCTTGGCTTCATCCACTGTAACCTGTTGCAAGTACCTACTCATGTTTTCATTAAACCCAGTTGGAATATAAATAGCTGTAATATATGAATCAGCCATATGCAGGAATGGGAAAAGTTTATAGTTAATTTCACATTCTCCAGATTGTCTGTGCATAAGAAAAACATTTTAGAAAATTTTAATTGGTTTGTTTGTTGTCAGAGGCATTCACTTTCCTTATCCTATAACACTAGAACCGCCAAATGTCTACGCCAATTGGTGTTTGAGTTTATAATTAAAAAAAAACTGCCATTTTGAAAGCTACACCTTCCTCCTTCCATGACGTTTCCTAAATAGGTGTACAAAACTATATAGAGACAATTTACCTGTTTTTTACTAATCACCCCTCACTGAATGCATGATGTCAATGGATGAATGTGCGATACTCCCAGATGAATGAAAACTTAATTAGGCTATTATTGAGACATAATACAAATTATATAGGCAACTTAACACATGGGTTACCATTTTCAATAGGAGATTCAGCTTATTATGTAGGTTAATTCATCAAATGTAAATCGAAAATGTAAATCTACATTATTTTAGGAGGGAAAGAGAAACTAAATCGCACACGCATCCTATCGTCTCTCTTAGAATTTTCTCTGCATATTTTACTGAAGATTAATATTCTACAAATGTATTAGGCTAAATAATTATTCACAAAACGAAATTCCAACAATATCTCGTCTTTTCCCAATATCTCTTCTCGGTTTTTCGATAACTTATTCATGTCACCTATAGAAAGATCTTATATGCCAGTAATCTAGGAGACTAGAGCTATGCATTGGTGTTGAAATAAACTCGATAGCCCCACGACAACCTGTGGGAGAGACCAGCAAAAACGCGCCGTTCACAACCTATTTATTTTGGACCTCGTCTTTTTCTATGTATTCTCTGTTTAGTCGAGGTTTTTTTGCATTATGAGACCTTTAAAACAAACACATTCTTGTATTTTTCAAATTCATTAACCATTTAAAACAAACAAATTCTGTAATTCATTATTTTTTAGACTATTGTATATAGTTTGATAATGACCCAGTATATGAACTGATGCTCTGGCTGGATGGTGATGCTGCGGAGGAGAATGTCCATGCTAATAGGTACGATTCGTATGCTAATGACGCCAACCACCGTTCGGCTCTGGCGGTTACTGGGGGTCAAAAAGGCCTGGCGGTTCTAGTGTTGAGGCTTACTTAATGAATTGTATTGTCCCTGATTCATCTTTCACATAGTAGTCAGTAATGTATGTGATAACTGCAAAATAATCCAAACAATGTTGTGAATCCATATTTGCATTCCAAGCTATTATCTATTCTGGAGTGTAATTGTTAATCATTATCTCATCAATGTCCAATTTTAGAATGACTTCATATCCCCTTGCTCCATATGACAAACAGAGTACCTCATCATATTGGGCAAGTTGCTCTTCAAAGGTCCCCTTTAGATGTGCTGCATTCAAAATCAACTCAAGTCTCTCTTTTTCTACAAGTTCAATATTAATAGTGCCACAGGTTTTCCTCATATTCTTCTATAAATTTGTGTAGATCAATATCCAAAATATCATCTATATTATCTATACCTGATCTAAAGTGGGCATTGTATTCAGTTAACAAGTGGGTTACATCATCAGTGGAAGAAAAGTTGGCATGAATAATGTTGCATTGTCTCTTACATAAAATTGCCTCGACTTGATTGATGAGACCTTTACACATTAAAAAAATCATCAATTAAAGATTGGTGAATTCCAATAAAATAGGTCATTTGTTCTATATTGTCAAGAACGTCTTGAAGGTATTTATTTTTTTTGGCTACCTTTATTTTTTCTTCTCTCAATTAGATATCAGGAGGATATTTAACCCTAGCAGGAATAGCTATTAATGTTTTGAGACTGAGCAATCTAGGGAATTGAATCTACAACTACACTTTCCATGTTTTTGACAAGATTTTTTAAAATGATGGTGTTGATTTAGTTCCATGACTAGATCTCTAGTGCAGGGATATTTTAGAGACACAGATATCCATCTGTCAGCAAAGTCTGTCAAAAGCTTGGTGCACTCTTTATCAGTCAAACTCAAGTCCGAGTCAGATTCATCATTATTAAAGACAGATGTACATGACTCAAAGCAACCTTCTGGTCTGGTTTTATCAGCTTCATTTTCTTCCTGAAGCTCAATTCGATCTTTCTCTGTCACGTCTCCAATGCCTAATTCCTCATTCCTAATCTTTTTGAAAACTTGCCTATATTTTTTACTTTACTTTCTACAGTAGGCCTCATCCTACCCTCTAAATCCTTATTCAGTTCTTCAATTCTTTCATTGACTTCCTGCTCAACCTTACTCAACTTACCTTTGTGACTTATTAAAGTTAAAGGTCTGTCTCCAGTTCTCTCCTCTTCCATGTTTTCAATAAATCTGTCCAATTTGACCCAGACAGTCCCATGTATATGGGCTGCCCCACAGAGTTGAAATTCATTTAATCATTAAAGGTTCCAAAAAATAACTCATATCCCACAGGATCCTCACACTGACATCTTTCCTGGTATTGGTCTATACTGTCAGCAAAAACCTGGTAGTAGGGATTTCCTACGTTTTTGAATTTTTTAAGGCAGATGCTATTTGCACCCAGGTGTAGCCAGTTAGAGTTAGCTAGCTAGCATTAACGCTACTAGTTTGCAAAATTACTGTATGCCTTCATCATTGCTGGCTAATGTTTGCTAAATTACTTGGCTAACGTTTAACATTTGCTAAATTAGCTGGGCATAGCTAACCATATAAGTATGCACATTGGATCATTTTAGTTTAATTATACAAACTGCGAGAAAACACAACGTTGTTCAAAAGGTTATATTTTGTGTTTAATGTAGCCTACCTTTTTAATTGAATTTTCCTTCGGCACCTGCAACCGTTGAGGAACGTAGTTATCAAATTTTGTATATTTTTTAGATTAAATTTCATTGTCAATGAACAAGTACAAGTACAGTACAACGAAATGCAGTAAAAGCCATGACCTTGTGAGGATCGAACTCACAACCTTGCGATTATGACACTGACGCGCTACCTACTGCGCTAAGCTGCCAGAGCCAAGTTACACAGCCGTTGATGCACGTAAGGTATCCGTTACACATTACGTCATTTATTTGGGTGGGTGTAAATAGCCGATTAGCTGCCGTATGGCTATTCTCACCCATGTGCAAATAGACACTCCAATTTTTAATCAATCAAATTTATTTATAAAGCCCCTTTTACATCAGCAGTTGTCACAAAGTGCTTTTACAAAAGTGCTTTTAATTGCCCTCAATATCTTCTTGACATGAACATATTCCTCAATATGGGTGTTTTCAAGGACTTTTTAACTGGACTTTTATAAGACAAGCTTCATGAGGTGACCTAGGCAATGCTGTTCGTCTTACTGACATCACTCTCAAATATAGGAATATTCACTAAATGCATCTTTGTTCCATTCCACCTTCATTTGGGGAGTTGGTAAATCATCTGGAAAGGAATATTTAGAGCTATCATGGCATTTTCTAGTTCTTATAATTGAAGTTCATTCCTACCTATAATGTCAACCAATTGGAGATTGCTTGAATGATTCATCGGAGGTTGTTTTCCTTGTCTTAGTATTAAGTTACAATTGTAAAAGATCCAGAAATCTCCCTTAATACTTAGTAATTCATCACAATCTTCAACACATTTCTGAAGTACTCCTACAATTTACAAATACAAAAATTGGTCAATCCCTGACATGGTCTCTAAATAGTCATATTCTACCTATAGCTTTACTATTTATTTGCTCATTAAGTCTTTTTCTTAACATAGCCTTTCTATCTGCCTTGGACATTGTGTAATCAACTGGACGTATCTCTAGTTGTTCCTGTACCCATTTTCTATTTTTGATTCTCTCATATATCCTTATTCTCTCTAGGTCCTGTTCTAACCGTTTCTCCCAAGAAGCACATTTAGTAGCAGCATGTTTAGCTCTTGTGGCTACTGCGTCTTTATCTGTTTCTGCTAGAAGCACATTTAGTAGCAGCATGTTTAGCTCTTGTGGCTACTGCGTCTTTATCTGTTTCTGCCTAGAAGCACGTTTGGCAGCAGCATGTTTACCTCTTGTAACTTGTGCGCCTCTCTCTATCTGTTTCTGGCCCAGTGATGAAAAAGGTTTTCAACTGACCAAAAATTAAAATAGGTTAAATCTGCACATCAAAGTAGTTTTTGCCTTTATGAGGATGTTACTTCCTTATTACTAAAATATTATTTTCAAACAATGTATTTAAGTGTTTTAATTGAGAATCATGTGACGACACCAGTCAAAATGTCATGGGATAACAGGGTTTTTCCTGGCTGAACATTTTTCGAAGGTGGTACCCCAACCCCCGCTACTCCACACTCTCCCAGGCATCCCACTGTGATATACTTTATATATCATCTGACCACTTGAAAAAGAAAACTATTATAGTGTTAAATCTGCCATTGTCCATGTCCACTTGAGCAGCAAATGCACACTACAATGTCCTCCGTAACACAACAGCAACTAAAAAAATATATATATATTTTTTTACATATGTAGGATTTTACCCTCATGTGTTTTTTTGTTCTCCTCTGCCTGTCCAGGACATAGACATTATATTAGATTTAAATGCATCCAGCCTATAGTTTCTGCTTGGCTAATTTCCTAAGCTCCAAAACACATCGGCTCCACAATGCTTCTAGCATACAGTGCATATCATTCCCTCTTCATTATGTCTGAGTCACCCGAAAACATTTTGCCATAGAGCATCAAAACTATGAATTAGAAGACCTAGGAAACACATGAAAAAATATGAATTCACTCATCAAGCTCCATAGTTAATCACAGTCAATATTATTGTTTTCTATTTTCGTTGTTATACTATGTTCTTGTTAATTTGACTTGCATTAAAAACACATCAGAGCTGTAGGCCTATATATAGGTGAATTTCCCACACCTGTGGCTTTTCAAATTGCGGTTAGTGTCTGTGCATAAATAGTCAAAGTTTGTTAGCTCTCACGTGGATGCACTGAGCAGGCTAGATACTACTACTAATAATAAAATAATACATTTTATTTTTAGGTGCCTTTCTAAGCACTCAAGGTCACCATACAAGACACAAATCACAATAAAAATAAAAACAAACACAACACTGCTAAAAGCAGATGAATAGTGATGATGAACCTTGCCATAAGCAGATGAATAGTGATCATGTTAGATATGCCAGTGTGAAAAGATGAGTTTTCAGACGGATTTTGAAAATGGAAAGTGAGTTGATGTTACAGATGTCTGGTGGATGAGAATTCCAGAGGCGAGGAGCAGAGCGGCTGAAGGCTCTAAACCCCATAGTGTTCAAACGGGCAGGAGGTACACTGAGGTGAATAGAAGAAGACCTGAGTGTACGGCTGGGTATGTTGATATGAAGGAGGCCAGTGAAGTAAAGAGGGGCGAGGTTGTGAATGGTCTTGAAGGTGAGGAGGAGAATCTTAAAATCAATGCGGCATTTTACTGGGATCCAATGTAACTGCTGAAGAACAGAAATTATGTGATTAATAGAAGATGTTCTGGTGATGATACGAGCGGCAGAGTTCTCAACCAGTTGAAGTTTTTGTATAAGTTTGAGAGGAAGACCGAAGAGAAAAGAGTTACAGGAATCGATATGGGATGTAATCAGGGTGTGAACGAGAATGGCTGTACTAGTGGGTGTGAGAGACGGACGGAGATGATTGATGTTACGTAAATGGAAGTATGCAGACCGGGTGACATTATTAATGTGAGCTTGAAATGAAAGTGTGCTGTCGAGGATGACACCCAGACTTTTAAGCTGAGGGGAGGGAGAAACTGAGGAGTTATTGATGGAAAGAGAGAAACTGTTATGTTTTGTCAGAGTGGATTTGGTGCCAGGGAGGAGAACCTCAGTTTTGTCATTGTTAAGTTTGAGGAAGTAGCAGGAAAACCAGGATTTGATTTCCGTTAAGCAATCAGAGAGGGAGGTGGGTGGGAGGGTTGAGTTAGGTTTAGTTGACAGGTATAGCTGGGTGTCATCCGCATAGCAGTGGAAATGGATATTGAATTTACGGAAGATGAAGTAGATAGATGATAAACAGAAGTGGCCCCAGGACAGAGCCCTGGGGAACACCGGTAATGAGAGTAGATGGATGTGATTTGAAAGTTTTGAATTGGATGAATTGAGTGCAGCCAGAGTGATATGATTTAAACCAGTCCAAAGGTGTGTTAGTTATACCAATAGAGACTAGCATGTCAAGGAGGATGCTATGAGAGATGGTGTCAAAGGCTGCACTCAGATCAAGGAGGATGAGAATGGTTAATAGTCCAGAGTCAGCTGCCATGAGAAGATCATTAGTGATTTTGACCAGTGCTGTTTCAGTGCTATGGCAGGGGCAGAAGCCAGATTGGAATTCTTCATAGAGGTTATTGTCAGACAAGTGTGCATGAACCTCAGATGCAACTGTTTTTTCGAGGATTTTAGATAGAAAAGGCAGGTTAGAAATAGGACGGAGGTTATTGAAATTGTTGGGGTCTGCACCATGTTTCTTAAGTATAGGAGTTATTACAGCAGATTTAAGAGGTGAAGGAACAGTTCCAGAGGTGAGAGAAGAATGTATAATGGTAGTTATTAGGGAGGAGAGAGAGGGTAAGCAGGCTTTTACCAGGGTGGTAGGTAGAGGGTCTAGCTGACAGGTAGTTGGCTTTGACTTTTGAATAAGGTCAGATATTTCACATAATGAAGAGGCCGAGGAAGGTTATGCTGTCCAGGAAAACTTTCTACCAGGCAACGTGCAATGACCATCCAGCCCAAACAGCTTTGACTGACGATCCATCCAGATAAGAAGTTAGTACATCGCTATTTATGTTTATTTATTATCTATAACACCGTACTACGTCGTTTGTATTATAAAAATGATATAAAAATGTTCTTCTGTCAACATACTATGGGGATGTCCTATGGTTTTTGGAAACAATTTGGGTTTCATACTCTTTTTTTTTGGACAAGAAAATACCAACTGCGCTACTGATCCTCCGCTGCCATCTACATGGCTGTTTGGTGTCATTACAGCAAATTTATTCAAAAATGCCTATCCCTATTTCATAAAATTCTATTTCTCCTCTAGGTTGAAGAACCAATATTATTTGGGGAACCTATATTTTTTACATAGTATAATTAATTGTATTCATTAGTTTTAGCCTAAAGCAATGTAGTATGACAATAAAGGCATGGAAATATCAGAAAATAACATAGAAACAAAACTTCATAATGGTTTCAAACTTTTTTTATCATACTGTATCGCAGAAATGTTTTTCGTAAAACATTTTTTTGCCTTTCCAACACATGAGTTTTCTAAATAGTGCCCCAGAAGTCTGTTTGTATGTGTTTTTATTGTAGCTGAGGGGATTGTGATTACCAGGATATATAATAGTCCATGATATCTTTTACAGAAATGAATGTAGGACCCAAAATGCCCAAGTAGTGAAATCTGGCAGAAATCACCTCGGACCCTGGAGGGTGTTTTTCTCATATTCAATATAGCTGAAAATCTGTCAAGGCAGAGCTAATGAGTTCCAATGGCAAATATGTTCCTTGTGAGTAAATGGTCTTACCTACCAATTTTCCTTCTTTCTACGTCAAACGGAGTGAGTGACGTGAGCTTGCGAATTTGTCTGGTTCAACATTGCGGCCCTGTGGTCAATTGGAAAATGCTTGCATGCCGTATGTCCTGTCAATGTTCTAAACATGTGTACCTAGTTGGATTATAATACGATTAATGGATTCTCAGTAATATGCGTACTTGTACAAAACCATGCCCACTTGAAGGTTTATTGGTCAATAGCGCTTATACATCTTTTACAGACCTTGGTCTACAGAAGCCAACAATCAGAGGACGTGAAGATTGGACATTTGGTGCTATAGGAGTATCGTTTGAAGCATTCTTCACAAAATCCAAAATGATGGAAAATACAATATGGCGGTCTTTATGGATCAATTAGAAAAATGTTCATTGCGAGGAGACGGACATATGGAACAAGTTTCATGACTCTACGACACATGGCGTGGGCGTGGTGAGCTTGCTAATTTGGCAAATTTGGAGACTTATTACAGTGCCACCATGAGTCCGATTTGCATACCATTGCACCATAGGTTGTGACACTTGGGCCTGTATTAGCATGCAAAGATGGGACTTTTTGGGCCATTTTATCTCAAGGGAATTTGCAAAAAGGACTGAAAATGCTGGAATAATAATAATAATAATAATGAATATAGCTGCATGCAACCATGGGACGGGGTTCTCCTGTGACACGGTAAGCATGGGGAAGCAGCCATAAAAACATTGTAAGCAAATGGCAGCAGAAATATTCCGATTGTAAGCACTTTAATATCATTTCTACTGTGGCCAGCCATATTGTCCCCCATCTTTTATTATTTCTCTTAACACCCTATAGGGCAACATCTGTAAGAGACATGGATGCCGCTGGCCAGGTCAAACAGAGTAATTGTCCATTTTACATATATTTGTATAGGTTTCATGAAGTTTTCACACATTATAGTTTCTTGATGCAAGTTTATATCTCCTGGAGAAGATTTGGATCAGGTGTGTGTGTAGATAATATAGCTGGTCTGTATTTTCATCATGCCATAATGTAATGCAAATACAGATATCGCTCGTTTAATTCCAGCACCAAGGGGGCGGTCTGCGACGAGGCATGCCGAGGCAAGTAGCAGTGCCGTGCGGCGTGGACAACAACATAAAATAACAAATAAGAATGGCCACCAGGAGGCATCTGTGAGAACGTCGACACCCGCCTGAAACTGCTGTTATTCAAGCCAGCGTCTAAACTTATATGGCAAGAATAAAATATTCAAATCTGAGGAATATTGTCTACTATAATCCTACTCATGGATTGCTATGTTGCTGTGTTTGATTCCATGTTGTAGGTCTACACATGTGAATCTCTTCCTTTTCGTTAATTGTAATTATTTAAAGCAAAATACAAATATTTGACTGGAAATAGATGTTGATTACAACGATTAGGTTAAAATTTATGTAGGCTAATTGCAGACTTTTAACAAGGACATTACTTATTGCATCATTGATGCCACTTTTCTGCACGAATATTTTATTTCCTGAAGACTGCATCTGTTTTAATCAATAAAAACGTATTAAAATATAAAACTAAGAAATTACTTTTCCCACCAGATTTCTTTGATAAAGTACAATATGCCACAGTAGACCCAAGCGAAAATATAATTCAAGTGTTTATAGCGTGTTTACATGAAGGACGTTTAGTTTGTTAAACAGCCAACAGGCTACACGTTAAACCCATCAATGTTTCATTAATATATTCTGAGTTAAATAACAATTGATTTTTTCTGAAGTTTGTAATAAAATGGTGTTTGAACAGAACATGTAATTCGTTTATTTACTGTACAATGGCCTAAAGTTGACAAATTACTTCTATTTACTCCACATTAACCCAAAGAGAGAGACGGTTGAGACAAAGCGCCTGTTACAATGCTTGTACTCTCACATGCCTAATCAGATATTAAGTAGGAATACAATGTAAAACTAACGGTAATTAGTCTCTAAATAGTTTTCAGTTTGTGAGTATAGAATTCTGACAACGGAACAATGTAATATATGCTACACTTATTAGGAAAAGTCATCAAAGGAGGGTGTATGTTCCAAATAAATAAAAGTTGCATCTAAATTTCAAGTTTAGAATAGTTTTCCAATGCCGCAATGTAGCCTAATTTCGCATCATTATTATTTAATAGACAAGCGCAGTCTCTGTTTTATCAAATCGGCCAATATGGCGTTAAAATTCCAGAATTCCAGCCACACAGATGAGCTATCGGACATATGTTTTAAATAGCCATACTGTATAATAGCCTACACTTAAACAGCAATAAAACACAAACTCCATGATCCAACATGGAAACTCCATGATCCAAAACAATGTTTTTTATTTAAATTAGTCAGCAGAATGAGCTCTTCACAATCTTTGTGAGCTGAGGATATACTCAGTTTAAATACTGTATACCAACTGTAGGGCTGTCGCAATTATTAGCTACATAATTGCCATATCTAAATAATTTGAGCCAGATTGCAATTATGTTTATAGACAACAATATTTTGCACAATATTTTGATTCCAAAGTCATGTTTCCAATCTGACTAAGGGATTTTGTGGTCAATGTTTGAAACGTCTCAAAAAATAGGCTACCACGTGAATGATGTCGGTTTCCATAGGATGTCTAGCCCACGCATGCAAAAAACGTTTGACAGGCTCTGCGGAAAGTTGTACTATTGTCTCAGATGATTTACTGAACCTTGTTTGCTGGCCAATTGCACCATCACTAGATTTTTTTTAAACTGTCCGGGTTATGTCTGCTTCGCCTTTGACATTTCGGAGTCTTATGCTTGAGCTGGTGCCGGAGTGTGCTGCTTTTGATTCTCACGCTGAGCTTAGTCACATGACTTAGTAATGTCTTATTGTGAAAGAGAGCGGAGGCTCGCTGTTTTCGTGGCAACAGATCATACAGGTCACACAATATTAGGCTATTTAATATGCTATTAATCTATTTACTTATTCATTTGTCATATTTACCACCGGACATTTTGACGGTTGATATTTTCATCTGGCAGTATACACCTGATACCGGCCAAAAGCCTTTATCGGCTAACGTAAACCCTGGTGTACAGTTTTCCTTAGCTGTAAGCCTAGTAATGAGGAGTTGGTGTGCATAATGATGGGAAGTCCTAGGTGATGTGATCAGATACAGGTGTGCTTAATAGTGGAGACCGTGAATGCGGCACCGTGAAAGCGGTGCCAGCAGCCGGAGGCTGGCTTGATCACGGGTGGCACCGTGACAGTGTAGGTGACACTGTAAATTATCCATTCCCTTATTTATTTGTCAAATGTATTGTGTTTATCAAACAACCATGCTTTAGGCCTTTGTAAGGCTATTCATGCCGATATCCTTTGATCGTAGCAAACTGGTCGACAGTGTCTCTTATTTTACCTTGTACATCATCAAAATGATGTACAAGATGAAAATGAAAACTAAATGCTAATGGAATTATTTTGAATAATTTAAGTGTTGTGTAATTTTCATTTAGTACATTTGTAGGGCCTAATAAACGAATGAAAATACTTCAAAACTGATTGTAACAAATAGTTCTGCTTTGTATTTCATTATTTCTTAAGATAATTCAAATGTTGAAACAAATAGTCTTTATTTCTGTGTAGGCTACTTGTGTATTTCTTTATTGAAACATTTTGTAAATATAACAGAAAAAGCATGATCTCCTTTAAACTTCAAACGTGACCATGGAACGCACAAAAGCAGTTTGTTGGACGACCTAAGGGTCCTTGAGGAAGAGTGCTGGCTAAGGAGGTCTGAAATATAGGAGGGTACTGATCCATGTAAGGCATTAAAAACAAATAAAAGAACCTTAAAATCAATCCTATATTTAACAGGTAGCCAGTGGAGAGAAGCCAGTACAGGATGCTTTCTCTCTTTTTTGTACCAGTTAAAAACCTAGCGGCTGCATTTTGAACAAGCTGAAGGCGAGACAAGGTAGACTGACAGATTCCCATGTACAAAGAGTTACAATAGTCCAGATGGGAGGAAATGAACGCATGAATAACTGTCTCTAAATCCTTAAAGGAAAGAATGGGTTTCAATTTGGCAATGGCCCGGAGTTGGAAAAAGCTGCCTCTGACAACAGCATTTACTTGTTTATCAAAATTGAGATCTGAATCAAAAATTCTCCCGAGATTTTTTGCATAGCTATGTACATTGTTGGATAGGGCCCCTAAGTTATTAACGATAACCTTGGTGGAATCTGTGGGGCCAAATACAATAAGTTCTGTTTTTGTATTGTTTAATTGAAGAAAGTTTTTAGCTAGCCAGTATTTAACGTCTCTAAGACAATCAGAGAGTGATGTCAGGGGTTTCGTTTCATCAATTTTCAGGGGAAGGTACAACTGTGTCATCAGCATAGCAATGGTAAGAGATGTTATATTTCTGAAAGATGGAGCCCAAGGGAAGCATATATAACGAGAATAAGATAGGGCCTAGGACAGAGCCTTGAGGTACCCCACAGGTGATTGATGCAGAAGAGGAGAAGAAGTTCCCAATATTTACAGAAAATGTCCTGTCTCTCAAATATGAAGGAAATAGCTTTAGAGCAGTACCCTGAATGCTAAACTTCTGGTTTACGACGGTCTAGAAGGATGGCATGATCAATCGTATCAAAAGCAGCACTAAGATCAAGAAGAATTAAAATAGCACAGTTTCCATTGTCCCTAAACAACAATAAATAATTTAACACCTTAAGAAGAGCTGATTCCGTGCTATGGCGTGCCCTAAAACCTGACTGGAATTTATCCAGAATATGATTTTCATTTAAAAATGCGGAAAGCTGGGAAAAAATTACTTTCTCTAGAACTTTTGATAGGAATGGCAATTTTGAAATGGGACGGGAATTATTAAGGACAGTTAAATCAAGATTAGGTTTTTTAATAAGGGGTTGGACCACTGCATGTTTAAAACATGACAGGACAGTGCCATTGTTGAGGCAGCTATTTATTACGGACAATATACTGGGACCAGTAGTGTCCAGGACTTCTTTAAAAAGGCGTGAGGGAACTGTGTCCTTGGGGACATGTAGTAGGCTTCATGAGTGAGACTATGTCAATCACATGTGAAAGAGATACAGGTTCAAACTGGTTAAAAAGAGCAGAACATGTGGCTAAATCCGAGGGGTCGTGATCTGGAGGTAAGATGAAAGATCTTATGGCATCTATCTTGCCAGTGAAGAAAGACAGGAAGTCTTCACAAGTTTCAGAAGTCACTTCTGGAAAAGCAGTAGCGAAAAAAAAAAAAAAGCAGTACCTTTTCTGCACTCTTGTCTGAGAGTATGGGTAACATTATTTAGCCAGGGCTGAGTTCTAGCTTTCGCTCCCCTCTTTTTAACAGGAGCAACAGAATCCAGGATGTCAGAGCAAGTGGAATTAAACATAGTGACTAAGCCCTCTGTGCTCAGGCTCGAGGGAGCCTCAATACTGCTGATGAGGGGAGAAGCCTTGTAAGCATCTGAGAAGAGTTTGGCAGTGGAAGGGTTAAAAGAGCGAGAGAAATTGCCTGGTAGTTTGCGTTTAGGGAGTAGGCATGGAAGGGTGGCATTAAAAACAACAGGTTTATGATCAAACAAACAAATATCATCTATCTCAACATTGCAAATAGGAAAACCAAATGACAAAACGAGATCTAATGTATGGCCAAGCTGGTGAGTAAATTCCATAACTGACTGAGTGAGATTAAATAAGTTAACAAGTTGTAAAAACTCTCTAAACATAGGCTTAGCTGGACAGCAAACATGAATATTAAAATCGCCAATAATCAGAAGATTATCAGAAGTAGGTACAATAGAAGATAGGAATTAACGCTAATTACGCTAATTAGCATATGTAAAATTTGCAGTGGGGATAGGTTAATTGTGTGAAACATTTGGTTTTGTGTCTGTGTCACAAACGGTTCAAAAGATACAGCCTAATTGTTAAATAATGCTATTTACGCTACAATAGCATACATAAAATCGATAAACGTTTCATCATATGAACTGGGGATAGCCTAAACGAGTAAAACAAAGTTGGTTTCATGTCTGTAGCTCGAACGGTTAAAAAGATACAGTAATGCTAATTACGCTAATTAGCATACGGAAAATTGATAAATGTTTCCTAATTTGAAGTGAGCATAGCTAAACTGGTGAAACAAAATTGGTTTCCGGTCTGTAGCTCAAACGGTTCAAAAGATACAGCCTAATAGTTAATTAATGCTAATTAGCATAAATAAAATCAATAAACATTTCATCATTTGAAGTGGGGATAGCTAAACTGTGAAACCAGTGAACTGCTGAAACACTAACATCCAATGGTAACAAAAACAATAGTGTTTTACCAGTGAACTGCTGAAACATTAATAATGAACCAGAACAAACACAATAGGGTTTCACCAGTGAACTGCTGAAACCCTAATCATAAATACAGTTGCAAGCAACCATGGGACGGGGTTCTCCTCTGACATGGTGAGCATGGGGAAGGAGTCATAACAACATTTAGCATAGGGCAGCAGAAATCATCTCATGGTAAGCACTGTATTGTAGTTTTTTTACTGAGGTCAGCCATTTTGTCTGCCATCTTTTATAATTTATTTTAGCTTTAAACACCTTATAGGGAGACATCTATTAGACACATGTAGGCCTCTGGCCAGGTCACTCAGAGTTGTTGTTGATTTCATGTAGATTTTTATAGATTCCATGTCATTTTCACTTTACAAAATATCCAAGATTGCGGACATGATCGGTCCTTGATGCAATTATGTACCTCCTGGGGAATGAGGCATGCACACAAAAATAAGCATTCTAGGTCAATCAGGGTGGAAGTGGAATAATTGGCCTGAGGCGCTCCTTTTGGAGGAATCGGGTCGGATGTCTGTGTGGATAGTATACCTTTTCTGTATTTTCATTTTCTCTATTTTTACATGAAGTGTATGCATCCATAAGTTTTACACAGGTCAGCCATTTTGTCCGCCATCTTGTAATATATCTCTTAGCTTTTACCACCCTATAGGGTGACTTGTATAAGACACAGAATGCCGATTGCCAGGTCAATCAATCAATCAATCAAATTTATTTATAAAGCCCTTTTTACATCAGCAGTTGTCACAAAGTGCTTTTACAAAACACCCGGCCTTAAAACCCCAAGAAGCAAACAACAGTAGTGTTGAATTTCAGTGGCTAGGAAAAACTCCCTAAGAAGGCCGAAATTTAGGAAGAAACCTAGAGAGGATCCAGGCTCAGAGGGGTGACCAGTCCTCTTCTGGCTGTACCGGGTAAACATATTAAGAGTACAATTGTAATAATTAATAAGTGCACGTGGGCTGAGTCCAGAGTCTAGTTAAACTTAGTCCTGGTCGGAAGCATGACCAGATGGACAAGGACA